>VWZI01012089.1:1209397-1230142 GCA_013396835.1 Psilopogon haemacephalus
TTTTTTTTTTTTTCTCTTGAGATAGTGTGGTGGTTTAGCAGTTACCTGCCCCTCACCCTTTGATATAACCCAGGCTAGAACTCAGACCGGCTGAAAGTTGGTAAATGAAGCTTTATATTTACAGCAATGCACAATATACAAGCAAATATTTACAATGTATAACAGATATTTACAGATATATACAGTGAAAAAGTAATACAGAAACACCACACTCCTCCCAGAGATAAAAATCCCTAAGAGGGGTTTTCTAACCACCCCTACCACCTTTCCCCCTTCCCCAATCTTATCTCACCATCTGTTGATGTAGCAGATAGGTGAAGGTAGATCAGCCAGGGTGGTTAGCAGTAGGAAAAGAAATTAGTGGAATTATTGGGAATTAGCTACAAAAGGCAGGGAAACAGAGCCATGCAAGGAGAGCAGCCACAGCACTGAGAGGCCTGGAGTACTCTGTCTTATCTATATTTGGGTTACAACTCTTAAAGCATTTTTGTTTCTTTCTCAGTAAAGCTGTGAGTGAAGTGACATCATGTATTTTCATTTCTCAGCCTATAGTCTGTTTTTCTTACTCAAATTCTCCAATTAGTTCAAACCAGGACAGATGGATATTAAAGGAAGTTAAAAAAAATATTTGGATGTATCAAAATAGAAACATAATTTCCAAATATTTTTCTGTAGAGTTATGATGAAGCTAAGAGTGGAATCAGAGAAAAATGGAAAACATAGGCTATTTCCAATACTTGGGTGCATCTCTCTAAATTAAGATGACTAGACAGAACCTACTGGAAATTGAACCTTAATTATCTGCTTCTAATTATAGGCTCTGTAATCAAGGAAGTGAAAGTCATGTGTAGTCTGACCCTATATGATGACATGATATGTTCTTAACCTTTCAAGAATATTTCTCTTTTCTGTTCTAACATCTGCTATTCTGTCCCTCCCACTATCTGTTCAAGATTCTGTATTTGAAATGCTTTGCTATGGGAAAAATTTTGCATTCCAAGAAGCACGTTTGCCTCCCGCCTGTGCCAGAATCCTGCCACTGATGAAACCACAAGCATTGAAAAATGTCTCTTTTATGTATTTGCTATGAAATGCTGCTCCTTTGGATATTACAAAAATATTATTTTTTATTTAATTTCTAATTTTGAAAATAGAGTCACCTTAAACTCAATGAACTTTCATAGCCTGAATGAGCAGGAGGACCATGTGGAGAAAAATATCTCCGGGGATGTAGTTTTCAGTGAATAAGTTCACTTGAGGCATGAATCTTGGGTAGATCTGATTCCATTTACTAATGCAAAATTTGACAATAGTAAAAACACCTTCATTGTTTAACCTTCCACTAGAGGGGAAAAAAAAAATACTTTTTTCTTTCCCAGAATAGCTAGCTGGCATAAAACTTGAAAAATGTGAATCCCCTTCTTGGTACCAAGTCACTTTGTTGCTGAACAGTGCTCCCAGCAAAAACTGGGAATGATACCAGACAAAGGATGCCCAGCATCATTATCTAGATTATATATCAATAGTTGTGCTTCCTTGCTTATCAAGTGTATGAACTTGTGTGTCCTTAAAGTGTAAAAACAAAACAGCCACCACCCTAAGGACTGCACTTCTAGGAAACCAAGAGAAATAAAAAGGGTTTATTAAAATATTATGCATTATTGTTAACATATATTTACATAATTTAATTCATCCCAGGAAACACTTTAGAGAATGAGATTTTATGTAGCTGTAGTCATGAAGCCACACTTTAATTTCATCATTTCACTGCTTCAATCCAACAGTACAGTAGCTCTGTATTTGAGGGGATTTGCTAATATTACACAATAGCATGATTAGTCACAATTCCAAAGGAAATGCCATTAGCCCAACCCTGAACTGGAAAGAGTATTTGTGAAAAGTTCTGTTTTTGAGAGAGCAGTTTAAAATGTTATAGCTAGTGGGCTAGGCAAACTGGGTCAATGGTGTTACTCAAAAATGATTGCTGTGTTAGTAGCTGACGTGTTGTTTGTTTGATGTGTTCATATCAAACATACTTTGATGTTTCTACAGCAAGTTCTACTGCTTCTTTTCTTGGGTGCTCTTAACTTGGAATTAATTTTGTCAGGTTGGATGTCATTAAGAAAACTGAAGCCCCTTTGTGATTCTCATGTATAGAAGCAATCTCAGCTAAAGATCTTGTCTCTGAAATCTGTTGCTTTCTTAGTTTGAGACAGATCTGTAGTATTCTTGCAGTTAACAGCTGTAATTCAATAAGGACTTCCAGCGTTCTTGGTTAGTGGTTTGCACACTCACTATTTAAAATACAAATGCACTAATGGAAGCGAGGAGGAAATAGTTGTGGAAGGCAATACGATGTTAACAATATCTTATAGAAAAACAAACTTATCAAAGCACCCATTACTAGAAGTAAATCTTAAGAGAATCCTGATATAAATTGGAAGACAGAACTAAAGCCTTATTTGTGCTGTGTGCAAGTGATGAGCCTTCTCTCTGTGTTTAATCACAGATCAGCCTTACTTGCAAAATCATGTACATAAACAAAGTTTTGTGTTTCAGAGCAAAAATAGGGCTAATTGTGTTGCTGTCAAACAAATCTACTTGACAGCATGTACATTAAAAGGGCACTATGCTAGTGAGGAAATGCACTAAGAAATCCTGAAAATTGCTTGTCAGGAAACATAAAGCTATTGGGGTGATCAAATGCTTGTGAAGCACAGGTATATTGTCTCAACTACCAGGTTTTGAGTCTTGAAATTCAGGAACACCTGCATTTCCTGATCACATCTGTTTGCTTCTTTGCCATCTATATTTTCCCCTCTGTCAGCAGTTGGCTACCAGATGAATAGCATTCACCTTACTTCCTAGTTGTTTTATGATGCTAGTTTGATGAAATAGTTCCAGCAGATACTCTCAATAAGCAAAGGCCTGTACTCTCTGCAGTTCATTGAACCCATATGGATGAGAACAGCTGGAAAGATGGGTTTGCTACCTGAGGCCAATGTTTGTGTTGCCAACCGAGACTCCAGCTTGCTGACCCTTGTATAATTCATTGCAGTTGAGGAAATGTTGCTCACACTATTCTGTTTTGTGATGAATGGCATTACTTAAAACTGATAGTCTTGTAAAGCAGTGGTGACTTCCCATGTCTGACAGATGTGAACAAAGAACAGAGTCAATAAATATTGCCATGTTCTAATGGAAGATTCACTGCTCACAGCTGAGGGGAAGGAATTTCAGTGCAAGAAGAAAACAGGTGGAGAAAAAGCCGGTTTAAAATTACAATTTAGAGGTTATGCTTAAGGATGGACCTTTGTGGGGATTCATGCATCACAGGTCTCTGAATCATGCAGGTATGGTGCTGCAGGCACGTATTTCAATCTAGTATCATGGAACAGTTATTGCTTCACTGACCCTGTTACAGTAACCAGGCAAATCATTTCGATGACCTTGCTAAGCTTAAACTTCTATAAAATTTGCTCAGAAAGGGAAGGATGCTTCAGGAAGGCCATGTCTAGATAATAACATTTTCTGTTTAGTGCCATTGCTTTTGGGAATGTTCTTCAATCGCACATTTCCTGGTCCAGTTTTATAGATAGCTTTTTCAAAGCTGAGATGGAGTGTTTGCATGTTTGTGTCAAAGAGTATCTAACCTAGTATCTCTGAATTCCATAAGGTACCTGAATTGAAGTCCATAGAGTCAAGTAGCAAGAGAAATTTGTGTGGCTGAAATGAGAAAAACAAACAAACAAACAAAAAAACCCTAAACAAACAAAATCCCAACAAAACAAAATATTAAATTTAACGGGCACTTTGTTTTTCATCCTTGATAGCTAAAGCTTGCTACACTGCAGACATGGGTCCATAAAAGTATGTGCAATAACCTTGTACTTGAGTGATATTTGTCTTGCTTGTGGTAGAAGAAAAAAGGAGGATAAAGGCTATGAATACTACAGCAGTCTGACCCTCTATGTCAAGTTCTGAGAATGTGCCCTTCTGTAGCTGTGACTTGGCCCCAGGTAGGCCAGCAGGAATGGCCCTGAAGTTTCCCGTCTAAGCAACCCTGACAACGTATATCAGACATCTGTGGGTACAGATGGTGTGTTTGGAGTTAGGCTGAGAAAAGCCAGCTCATTTGGTTTTTGCTTTGTTGTCACTAACGTTACATCTACTGAAATAAAAGTTTCAGAACCAAACTGCATTGGTAGTGATTTTGGCAGCTGTGTTGCTTCTTTGCATTGCAATGTGTAGCCACAAGGGGCTGAATTAAGGTTGTCTAGGCAGCATTTCTGTGCTTTGCAATTAAGCTGCGTTAAAAGATATCCCAAATAAAAAGAAAATAAACAAGTTACAATAAAAAGTGAAATCATGTGAAAATAAATCAGTACTCATTTGAGTAGCAGCAGTTTTTTAAAGTTTGTTGTACCTTCAGTTTTTCAGACTAGCAAAACATTGTTTGTCTTCTACCTGGCACGTGAACCAGCAAGCAGAGTAGAAAGAAACTTTATTACTGTCTCGATTTCACAATTGTTTGCAGCAAAGGAACATGAAGACTCGAGGTCTCCTAATCTGAATTGCAGATGCTGTGCAGAGATATTTTCCAAAGACTAATGGCCCTTTTGGTAGTGGATGTGCCTCTGGATTTTCTTACCTAAACCACTCCTTTCCCACCCTAAACTTTCCCAGAATGGTCTTTGCTTTCTGGAGCTAGAAATTCTGCACAATAAAATTGGAAACAATGTGGGAATCTTGGCCATTTTCCAGAGAGCCTGCAGTGAACATGGGACTGAAGAGAACCTCATCTGCCTTTGCTGTCCTCACTAACAAACCATAACTGAGATACAGACATCTATTCCTCCTATGTGCATGTAAGAGCAGAGAAGAGAAAGGGAGAAAGGCTGAAAGGAGGCAATGAGAGAGAAGTGGGTACTTGGGAAGATGAGGTGATGGGATCATATATTTCTCTGTTTACCTTCCTCCCTCTTCCCAGACAAGTTGAGGATCCTGCTGCCCCTTGTATGCCGCTGGGAATAGTGGAGCAGTAGGTGCTAAAGTCAGTGCTGTGGTGAGGGAATAGAGTGGACTGGAAAGGTATTCAGTGCAGCATCAACTGCTGAAGTTCCTTTGGTGATAATAAAAAGCCTGCACTGGGAGCTTCGGGAGTTTGAGCAACCTGTCAAACTTTTTGCAGGAACAGTGACAAAGAAGAAAGTGATTCTGCACTTTATCTTTGTCAAATCTGAATGGAATTTAATGAGACAAAGGAAATACTTCAGTGCTTTGAGGGCTGCTTATCAAAGGCCTTCTGCACAAAATGGGTCCGATAACTTTTCAAAGGTGAGGTCATGTGCTCTCTAAAATTGAAAGTATCATATAACCTAGATAAAAAAGTAATTTACCAGATTCTCTGATATCAATATATCCATTTATGTATGTGTATATACATGTTTATAGGTATATACAGGTGTCTATATAATTAACTACAACATTGTATATGAAATGGAGCTATCAAATTGTCCACAGAGCAATTGATGTAACATCAGAAGTCACAGCTCTGTACTATGCTTATTTAGACAGAAAGAACAGCAGAAATGAACACAAAAGTAAGAATAGTGTCTTGCTGTAAGATAATTAAACAATCTTGGGTTTGTATCTTGCATTTTGCACTTCACTTCCTCTGTTTGTCTTTTTTTTTTTTTTTTTTTTTTTTAATTTTGTCATGTCTCTATTCTGATGTCAAAGTCCTTAGGGAGGGCTGCATTTTCTGTGTGGGAGAGCTGTGTGACAGTGCACCTTTGAAAGTTAATGACTACTATGAGAAATGAATATTCAGTGAAACGGCATTTTTGTGACTGCAGCGTCTGTTATTGGTGATACTCATCATCAGATGGAAGTCTTAGCATTCAGGACGCTGTTTCACAAGGCTTAGAAATGCACACACAGAATCTGTGAGAAGGCACAGATTTATGCCTGGTAGGGCATAAATCCTGCCAGGATGGTTTAACCCTTGCTCTCCTCCTCCTGTGGTGGGTCCGGGAGTTTGATGGAGTGAACAAACAATGGAGGGTTTGACCCCAGCAAAGCCCTGAGGGCTAGCACCACCAAGTCAGGTGTCTTGTGCTGCCCCTCAAGGTGTCTGCGTGGTCGCATGAAGCACGAAGCTTTGAAGTCATTGGCCAAAACAATGATGCTAGTGCCTATTGGCCAGTCTAATTTCAAAATAATGCATCTAATGGGGATCATTTAGAAACCAGGTGCTCTTTTCCTACAACTCTCCACTGGGAACAGCACTCCATTTGCTGCTCTTTTAACTGGGAGTCACAGTGGCTACGTTTGCAGCTTTTGCACTAGCAGCTTAGCAGCAAGCCAGTTTTCCTCTCCTTCCCTCTGCCTGGAATACTTTGTATTTTTGCCCCAGCGCCTCATGGGTACATATGCTAGAGTTAATGCTAGGACTCCATAAGCGTATTTAGAATTTTTCCCATTTTTTTCGTTCTTATTTTACAAGTCCTGATTGTTCAAGCTGTTGAAGTCCATGCTTACAAATACCCTTTGTGCAGTTACTTCCTGTCGACTGAAAATATCAGGGAATTTTCCAGATTCATAAAATACTAATAATAAAAAAATAACATATATAACAAAATTAATATTCATAATCCATAACTATTATTAATTTCACGACAGCACAAATTCTGCAAAGTAAACAGTCATGTATGAAAATAAAAGGAGAGGAATCTTCAGGTATGCAAATCTGTTGTTCTTGGCACATATACAGACCTGCCACCTTGACAGTCTTGGCCCTCACCAACTACCTATTTGACCTATTTCCTATATTTAAGTGCACTTAAAGTCTAATACTCATAGTTTAGAAACTGTTGTGTTTGGTAATCAATTTCCAATAGCTATTCCTGGCATATGATACTGCAACACAGGAGATAAGCATAGGCACTCTGATTTGGTCAGACAACTACAGATACACAGACTAATTGGTTTCTTTGTTGCCAAATGTATACACAGCTTTGTGGAACAAAACATGGCCTGGTGCAGTGGATGTGGTATTACTGTATCCAACACTTCAACTAAATAAAAAAAAAAAAAAAAATCTGTCAGTAGCCATAAGAAACAATTTTCTTACGGAAATTTAAGATTATACTGGATGCCTAGGAGCTAGAGCTGAGTCATGGAATATGCCTTCTTATAAAGCAATTTTTAATTAATTTGAAGTGTAATCTTAACGTCAATAGCAATAGAATATATTGGTGTAAATGGCCATGGACATTGAGTATCATTTACAGTGGTTCTTAGACCACTGTTCTGTGGGCTTTTAGGGTTTATTTGGAAGAGAAACAGTCCCTACAGACAATTACTAGATCTTGTATTATTCCTGAGCTCAGTGTTAAGAGAGGGAAATGCCTTTCTATGTCATGCACTGATAGTTTCTGGGCTTGTTGAGTATTTGTTGAACTGGTTGAAAAGGCAGGCTTTGCCATAAACTTCCTGCTATTTTGACTTTTTTTTTTTTTTTCCCCATGGGCAGCAGAAAAATGTTTTCTGTCTGTCCAGCAGTGGGATTTCAGATAGAATCTGTAAAACAGTAGGGTAACATTGACTTGGTGTGACAGCGGTGCTGTGATTATGACCACGTGCGCAGTGCTTCATTGGACATGACTTTCTGTCACAATATGTATTAGTCTCTTACTTGTTTGGCTCCTATTGGTGTTTGAGAGATGTGGGACCCTCAGTTAAAAGTTCAAGGACTGTCACGTGTGACCAAATGCTGTTTTCCAGAAGCAGCTGTGTGTATCTCAAAGTACAAATCAAAGCAATTCCATTCATACAGTTAGTTGACTTTTTATTTCAGAGTAATGTACTGACTCAAGGTAGTTTCAGTGCTGATCTTGATGTCTACCTGTTTTTGACATCAGATCAGTGTTGTCAGTTTTATATCTGTTACAAACTAAAGGGTTTTGAGGAATAAGCAGCTTCAACTTGTTTTTAAAATATAGATGAAAATCTCCCTGAGTATTGAGACTCTGTAGACATCAAAATGACATATCTTAAGGAAAGTACTGTTATTTCCATAAGAGCAGAACTAGATTTTCAATACTTTGGGTTTACTTATCGGACATTTCAATGTAATAATTTGCTGAGCATTGTGTTAAGCTTACCCTGACATTCCTATAATTTCTGTGCCATTGGTTGGTCAGCAGCACAGTGTCATTAACTAGTTAGTAAACCTGTTTCCTCTTGGCCTTGTGTTATGGAAGGGATTAGGGTTAATTTATGCAATATGATTTTCCAAAATTAATATTGTTTATTAATTTTTTATATCCAAATTTTCCACCCCCCAACCACTTTTTTTTTAATATTAAACAGGTTCAATTGTAGCAGTTATGGAACAAATACATAAGCAATTTCTAGATCTAGTAGTAACTATTAATATGCATAAACAATAAATTGTAAATAATCAACATTGGAAGATCTCTTGTGGTCAATAGTATCGCTTGGTCACTAGATGGAACTCAGGCCCCTTTCCTGCTTAGGGCAGAATCTAGGTAATACGCAAAGCTTAAGGTTTTACTCCCAAGTATTACTTCTCCTGTCTTGCAGGGTTATCACAACATTGAAAGTCTTGGAATACTTGCAGGATTTCTGGCTGCTGCTGTGGCTGTGGCTGAGACTTGATTCACCCCAGACTCCACAGACTGCTGGGTGAAGAAGAGGGGGTGCAGACAGTTTTCTGACCTGTCCCTGGCTTTCGATGATCTGTGTGCCTCTAGGCTTGGTCATCTTCAGGAGATGCAGGCAGATGTCTTGCGATGTATCTCAGCAGATGTGTATCTCACGCTGTTAATTGCATGAAGACTATTCAAGTTGCTCCTAGAAACACTCAAAATGGTTGTTCCAGAGTGAGATATAGCCTATAACGCTATATTAAAATAATAAGGCATTACAGGCATGGGTTCAGAACACAGAATAATAGCAAAATCATGGCAGAAGCATAAGCATGGGAAAAGCATGCTGTGTTATCTGCTTTTAGTATCAATGCCTGAGATTGATTGGACCCTTTTGGACATGAGCATAGCCAATCATATTGGCAGTAAGCCAAATTTTGCCGTATTTGGGTGAAAGCATAGGTTTGCTTATACCATATGAAGGAAGAGCATAGGCCCAGTGCAAGCATCGCATGAGGCTGGCATGTGCACCTTGTTTACCACAGGTTGCAAGTGGGAGAAAAACAGGTTGTATAAGCCAGTGTGCTCAGACTCCATGGCACCATGTCTTTTGTCTCTTTTCCCACCATTGCTTCTTCCCTGAAAACAGGCAGAAAAACATGTCTGGGTAAGCCATCACACATACAGGCCTATTTTGACCCTTCAGGTCTACCACGACACCTTGTTTACCCAAATTTACCCCAGAAATGTGTAGCTATAATTTGATGTTTGGTTACTGTTTCTTATACTATAAGTTGTTATTATGTTAGTGTTATCACTGGATTAGATATGGCAGTTGAAGTTTTCAGATTTCAGTAGATAGATCAAGTCTTTCAGGGTGGGCATGATGCAGTACCTGGGATTTTGTGCTTTTAAAATATTCCTATTTCTGAGGTATGCATACATTAATTTCCTTGGTTATTTCTAAACTTTTAAAGTAAATGCAATGACAAAGCTTTTGACTTCTGTAAAAAAATACTTCTTCATAAGAACTGGAGCTTTAAGCACAAACTTTTTGTGAAAGAGTCATTGTCAAAAGAAAAAGAAATGGTACTGCTAAAAATATTTAAGTGTTTTCAGAAACTGCTCTGTGAGCAGTTTTTGCACTTTATGGGGCACAAATATGATTCACTGCTAATTTAGCCAAACAGGAAAACAAACAAACAAACCCAAGCAATGAATATCCCAAGGGTGTGTCATAGTCAGTGATGTTCCGTGGTTCCCATTTGCCATCTGTTTATCACTTCTTGTGTTTCAGTGAGGTTGACAGTTGTTTTAGGTGTTCTGTTCCCTTCTGATCTGCTTTTGAATAGAAGAGTTGTGGTCCCAATGAGTTAGAAGAAAAAGTTTCAGGAAACAGACAGCTGGGACAGGTGACAGCAACAGAAGACCTCAGAAGGGAAGGCTAAAACAAAGTGAGAACTACCATCACCTTAAGCAGCCCTTAACCTGGGGGCTCAGAGTGTACCATAGCATAAATTGGTCTAGGATTTGGATCTAGGATCATGGTCAGGCTTCCAATAAAGAGTAATCTGGGAAATGGTGGAGAATGGCACTGAGAAGGAGCTGCCCAAATAACCTGACAGCAGGTGGTGGGATATTCCCCTCAGGACCAGGTAACCTGGGCATGTGGCCACATTCTTGGGTTGGTGTTCAGTCAAGAGTCAAGGACAAAATTAGTATTGAAACTCTGAGAATCAAATGTCCTAGACCTTAATTAAGGCTCAGGAGTTGCCAAAGTGAGGGCTGTTGTTCATGTTTTGCCCCCAAACACTCCTCACCTGTGTACCATGAGTGTCCCATGGCATAAATCTCTTTTCTTGGATTAGAATTCCAAGAAAGAGAAGTTGGAATGTTGGTAGAGGTCAGAGTAGAGCTCAGATTGTAATTGAAAAAACAATGCAAAGGCTGCAGCTGGAATCCTCCCTGCACAGCTCTTAAACTGAGGATTCAGTATGCCTCATGGTGTAAATCTCAGCATTGGGCTGAGGGTCATAGGTTGAGAGATCTGACATGTGCAGTAAAAGCAATCTTCAGGAAGGGCAGCTGTTGGATTTCTACCATGAGACATCTGTAGTTTGAGGGCTCAACACATGCATCAGGCACGACTCTTAACAAGGAGGGCATTGAAATCCAGCCTGAGTAGAATACTTTAATTTTCTCACTTGGTATCTCATTTCCCACCTGCATCAAGCATGGACAGCATCGTTGTTAGGTGTGCTGCAGCTGCATAGAATTTCTCAATGAGCACGATCCTCACTGGCATTAGTTGAAACAGATCCCACCTTGTTCCAATATGTCTACTGTTACATGTGCTAAGTACCCCAGCGTAGGGAAGATGAGTTCCCTATCTGTGTGTATGTCATTAAAATGTGTGCATGGACACATACACATGTATGCAAAAGATTGAACTCACTGGGGCTTGAAAAACAGCTAACAGCTGGGAATAATCTAAGCAAGTGAGGCTAGGGGAAAGGTATTGATTTTATGTCACACAAACGTAGGTAGAACATCTAAGCACTAAATAATGTTCCCATGGCACTTTTCAGTGTGACCATCTGAAACAGGAGAGCACAACATATTTAATGATCTGTAGAACACAGTTTCCTTGAGGTCAATAATGTGTACTTAACCTTTAGGCTTTCCATGTTGTGTGCTTGTCCAGTTGGTTTATGAAGTGTGTGTTAACATGATTAGGGGTTTAAGGCAGTGATAACTTGATCTCTGAAACATTCACTGCTGCTGCACATAAATGTTGAACAAATCCATTGTGAATACTGCCCAGGCTTTCCCAATACAACCTGCAGTGACTGCTGCTCCTCATGCACAGCAAGTCAAAAGTATTTATAATATGAACTCTAAGATTGCTCTTTTACTCTACTTTTACCTTTAAATCCATTAATAAACATTAAAATAAAAAATACCTGTTCTGGCCTTCAGCATTTGTCAGTTGACTCATGCTGATCTGGTGGCACAAACAAGGATTAATCAGTTTTAAAGAACAAAATCAAATAAGAAATAAAAGCAGAACTTCAGTTAGCAGCAAGCATACATCGGTGAGGGTGAAGATTTTTACAAGGTGAGCATCGTAGAGATGAGAGCTTTAAGTTATTTAATTGTCAATTGAAATTAGCTGTTATATAAGAAAAAGCTAAAGTCAGCTCTTTCTTCAGCCTTGGTGTGCAAATGAGCATCTTGTGTCTCATTTCAAAGAACTGCTGTCCTTATGAAGCAGGATGAAAAAAATTTAATTCTATGCAGCAAGATTAGGCCAATTCTTGTGGAAGGCTTTCTAAGCAAGGTATTCCTTGTCTCAGTAGTACTCATGCAAAGAAATCTAGTGTATACTGTGACTTTTACAGTGTTCCTGCAGTTCTAATATGGGTGGCTCTTACCTGTCTGCAGAGGATAAATAGTTCAATTTCTAAAAGAATTTATTAAAAACTGACTTCAGTTTAGATCACATGTCAGCACAGAAGACCCATCAGATGCTTCTCACTTACTAGATCTTGAAATTACAGGAAATGAAGTGTGGTAGTGTTTAAAGTGTCATCCACTATCACTACACTGCACATTGTAAATGTTCTTCACACTATTTCAGAGAGTCACAGAGTGTTAGTGATCAGAAGTGACCTCCAAAGATCATCAAGTCAACCTCCTTGCCAAATCAGGATCACCTAAGGCAGGCTACACATAAGCACATTCAGGTTGGTTTTGAAAGTCTCCAAAGGAGGAGACTCCACAACCTCTGAGAGGCCTGTTCCAGTGCTCTGCCACCTTCACAGTAAAGAAATGTTTTCTCATGTTGAGGTGGAGCCTCCTCTGTTCTAGCTTCTAGCCAGTTACTTCACCCCCTCCTCCACAAGTAGATGTATAGCCTCACTGCTCTGGGACTTAGACTCGCCAAGGTAAAAAGTTTTTTCTACTCTTTATATCTGTTACTAATGCAAAGTAAGACTTGTTTGCTTAAGTATTAATTTGTACTCCCAGATCTTACCTCACTGTCACCCCAAGCTAAGAAAGCAAACACGTACAATTACCCTAGGTCTTTAAACTGAATTACACTGGTGTAAAGCTGAAGCCTTTGCTCAAGAGCTGTGACTCCTGAGGACTCATCTTGCAGTCCTTCAAGTTTCTTCATAACTTCATAAGATATTATTCCCAGCCTTTAACTGTCTTGGTTGCAAGTGTGTTCTGTTTCCAGCTCTGCAAGAAGGTTGCGTGTGGCAAAATCTAGCAGTCTCTGTCTCAGCAGAGTTCTCAAGCATTTGCCTTCATTTAAGCCACTTGGATTTCCATAAAATTACTGTCTTGTTCTGGAAATCCTTGACTTCTTTGCTGCATAAGAGCTCCTTGGTGGCGTGGAACTACAAACACTATATGCATTTGCTTCACAAGTAATTGAAGAGAGTAATTTTTGTATTTTCAGCAAAATGTCTTATTTTTCCAACTTCAGTTGGTTGGAGTGGGGGAGGGAGGGGTGGAATCAGGAAAAAAATTACAGTGTCATTGATATTTATATATAGTATATTTTCCTCCGTCCTTCCTAAATCAGAGTATTTGCTGTGTTATTTTCTACAAAATCAGTATCAAAGTAAATCTAGGTTTTTAATGGTATTCAAAACACAGATCCAAGTAGAATGGTTGTCAGTTTTCCCATTATTTACAATTTTACTCCTTTTAATGTTTTTCCTATTATTTATGTTTGTTAGTTTGTTTTTTTTTCCCCCAAACTAAATTTACAACATAATTCAAAGGTTTGATAACTTGTTAGAAATGAAGAGTGTGGTCATGTGAAAACTTTAGCCTAGAGGAAATGACTGTTTTCATATGAGTAGTTTTAGTGATTTATTCCTATGTACAAACATCCAAAAGCTAGAGTTATATTGTATGTACATGATGCTGGGCTTTTCAGGGGATTTTTCTTTCACAGGAAGAGGATATTGTCCCTCGATGCCCTTTGCCCCTACAAGTAATCTGGCACTGTGTAATTAAATGGGAAAGTAAATAATGTTATTCTTTCTTATCATGCACACAGTAACAAATCAGATTCAAAATTAAGCTGATGAGAGGATTTGTAGAGATCCTTGGTGTAAAGTTTTAAGTACAATACAACCAGATACCTGCTCTAAATTGGCTGCTGCTGTAATTAAAAGTATAAATGTTTCAAGCTGAATACATCCTATTAGTAAGATTTTAGGAAACAAAAATTTAATTTATTCACATTCGATATGGTCTGTAAATGCCACCATTATATGCCTTCCTCTGGCCTTTGATTAGCTATGGATTAATAAAACTTTTATACCTTCTTTGTCAGCCTCATTTTGAACTCTGTTTTTGCATACTGTTACTATTAAATAAATGAATTAGTGTCCAGAAATGTGTCATGCATATTACCTAGCAGCAGGAAGTATAATACAGTGGTCAGCTCCCCAGGAGCATTATAAATCCTAACACGCTCAGTAACCTGCTCATGTGGACCTATTAAAAGCTTGATGATTTAGTGAAGCAGTATTTGTGCTTAACAATGGAATTTTAGCTAATTCAAAACAAAGTAAATCATATCCAATTACAGTATTTGAATATTCACAGTAGCTGTACAAGGATGTGTAATGGTGCCAGGCCAAAAAAAAGGAAAAAAAAAAAAAAAAAGGTTGACTGGAGTTTAGTGTTTGGAGCGGTTGTGGTACCTCAGCGTTAAATGAACACCAGTGTTTGTAAAACATGTTTATTTGACATAACTGTTTCACTAGAGAGATTAAGACGCTAGAGCCTAGAGTGGACAAAACTATTTTCAGATACTGTGAAGACTTCTGTGGCTGGGAATGCTCCTGAAGGTTAAGCAGCGGCAATAACGGAAGGGCCACGCAGCTAAGGGATGACTTGGGTCAGCCAAGGGTGTACTCCAGTGTGTGTAAACAGGGCAGGGTGGCCATAAGTAATTTGAAATCAGTTTAATGGTATTTTTTCATATTTGGGTTTGCAGTTGGTCTAAAGCTGCATTTGGAGGAAGTGAGTGAGAGCATCTGCCAACTTATCCTGGGTCTCTGTTGCAGGAAGGCAAGGGAATGATGAGGAGACCCAAGAGCTATGAAATGTCTTGCAGGTTCTTTCACATGTAACCAATGTATTGGTTTATGTGTAGATGAAATACATATGTACCTTATTTACAGTATGTAGAAGATTATTATCCCTTCTGAAAACACACTAATGTTTTCCAAGCCTGCGTTTTCAGTGCAGGTTTTGAGAGGTGTATCTACACCTAAAAATAGCAAGCGAAACACTTCAAGAGAAGCTTTTCAGTGCCTTTGATTACCCTAGGGATTAGGCTTTCAGATGCTTTCCATAGATGCCACTTTGATGCTTATTTACAATCACAGACTTCTGTGTGAGCACATGTCCATCAGGCTGGCACTTGCAATCTCAAAGTCTTGCAGTTTAGGCTTTGAGGTAGTAAAGTTGCTTTTGAAAACAGGCTTCTAAGTTTTGTAGAGCATTTTAAAGCAAATGTGACAGATCAGATGTCATGAAGCTGTGAAACCAAATAGAGGTGCCACTGTTGTGCAGTGAAAAGTGTGAGGCTGACAGTTGTGAAGGTATAACTGCTGAAGTATCTGCCATGTTGTTTTAAAAGTGCTGTTAAGTCCCAATATATAGACTGCAATAGAGTTTGTTACCGTGTTTCTGGTGGTGGGATACCACCTATGTTTGTGTGGCAGGCACTCTGAAGTCAGTGTTCTGTGTTAGCAGGATTTCTAGCCTCCTGGAGAAGATGTTTATCTGAAATACAGAAAGTGTGTGGTTTAGGAATAAAATATTAGTTCATGTGAGAAGCAGTTAACATTTCCTTTCAGGTGCTGATAGAATCTTCATTTCCAAAGAGATTTCTTTTGTGATAACCTTGAGGCCTTGATCAAAGGCAGGTGAGTAGCTTCATTTTGGAATTGATGTGATTGAAACTAGGGTGTATATTTGGGAGAGATCCTATACCTCTGGCTGTATTTTAGTGGTCATTAAGCAATTGAAAGTGACCATGTTGTTCTTGAAGTCACTTACATCCTGCTGGCACCGTTGGAAATTTTCAGAACTATAATACTGTATGTTTCCTCAAATTTGTTCTCATTCTCTCTGCTCACAAGCCACAGACTATGGAAAGTAAGGAAAAGAGTAACCAGAGAAATCTTTGCTGTGATGGTAACAATTACTTACTTAGTTTAGATCTATTTTTTTCCCTTTAAGTGTTTTATTTGCAGACCATTCTAAAGCAGTTCTCAGAGCATTTATGATTACAGCTGTGTAATGTAAATTAATGTGATTGTTTTAAAGTCAAATAATTTTTGAAGCTTCTGTTGAGGCTTGTTTGGTCCTTCAAACCAGGAAAATATCTTGTCTAAAAGCTGCTGAAGAACATGTAATGCACTTTGCAGAAATATGAAACATTTTAATGAAACTTTACTAATGTATGGTTGAAAGAAACAAACACAAATAGATTGACCCCTAGTCAAATGCATTAAATAGAGTATGAGCATGATTCATTTATTGTTTCAGAGTTACTCTTCATTGTTGAAGAAATCTTACAGATTAGAAAACATGATTTTGAATAATACATCTAAATACAGGACTTATTTCAGTCTCTCAATTTCCTGTTCCTGTGAAAACAAAGCTAACAGGGCTTGTGTCATAACCTGGTTATCTAGAGCCAACTCTGGACAGTGGGGAAGTTGGGCTAAGATTCAGAAATTCTTTTGGAGTAATTTGAAGCCAACCAGCATCAAATGGCTGACGAGTTTGGTTTATTAGAGCCAGTGAAAACCTTTGATTTGAAAAGGGCCAAGTTTTTTTTATAGGAAAAGAACAACCTTTTCCAATCAAGACTGTGTTCCTCCTTGGCAAAACGCAAAGTTATAATTTTGTCCAATCAGGTAATTATGTTTAATTTTATCATTTGTTCAACAGTTGAGTTTTGTTCTTGCTTTGGTATTGGCTGTGTACATGTAACTGTTCTAACTGCTGGTTTGGAGGCTCCTTCTCCTTGCCCTTATTGGAGGTGGCAGAAAAGATGGGACACCAATCCCTGCCTAGCAAATGATTAAGGTTTATGTCAGCTGCAAATTTGTCACTTACAAATTTGTGACAATTCTCGACAGACTGGAACACCAGAAGGTCCAGTAGAGAGGTTCCCCATGGAATGCAGTACTTCTAACTAAACAACTTGGACGAACACCTCCATTTCATGCAGAGAGACAATATTTTTTCAATAAGTGGACCCAACTCACTTTTCAAATCTGGATGGCACCATGTTTTAAAGGTGGGAGGAAAGACTCCTTTTGAAAAGGACATGGAGACCCTCTATCCTGCTCAACTGACATGGTTTACTTGACAATCTCACTTTTAAAGTAAATTGGACCAGGAAGGCTCATGTAAAGTGACTTTGCAGAACAGATTGTTTAATGTTACATCACTCCACCACCTGTATTCATGAGGCCAGGATGAGATGAAAGAAATCTCCAACCAGACCATCAAATGGTACTGGGTTGTAACTGCTTGCTCTAAAAATGAAACAAAGAAATTGCAGGTTAGTTAAAATGTGGTCAGGATATATAGAATTTTGGAGCCACAGCTCAATGGCATTGTAAGTGCTCTCTCAGGGTTTCTAATTACTAAAGCAAAATCTACTTCTACACAATACCTGTTGCTAATTTGACATTAAGCTTATTCTACTCGTCTGAATTTAAGAATAATGATTACACAATTCTGTACTAGCAATGCTTGTTCTGGGCCACATATCACACCTCCACACCGCTGCAGGCTTATGCAGCATCTTCCCAAACCCAGCATAAAAATCAGAGCATGAATCCAGTCTAAACATTTTCCTTAAACAGGTTATAATGGAGATCCTCAAAACATCAAATGCAGAAATTCAACCCTGGTGATCATGGAGTAGAGAGTCTGAAATTAAACAGAGATTCCCAGCCTCTCAACTTTCAGAAGAATTCCTGTTACATGCATGTAAAATCTAAAACCCTCTAGAAAGTGTTAAAGGTTTCTGCTAATAAGCTGTCCTACCTGCAGGGCTCTTCAATGTCAAGTCGTCTGTGCAATCTGAAGTTCTTGTCCAGCTCATTTATCAAACAGATCTTTCTGTATTTGATCAGTCTATAGGGACACATTTTGCTTCCCAGAAGAATGAAACATGCTGTAGCTTCTGCATGAATTGCCTTCAGGAGCTCAGGGATTTTCCCAGCATTCATTGTTGTATGACAGATCTGTTTCAAAACACCAGAATACATAACTAAAAGTTGAATTTTTAAAAACCCCAACTAGCTAATATGTTGATTATATATCCACCAACAAAGCGAATAAGCTTGCTGTGCTTTGCATTTGGTTAAAGATCTGCTTTTCTGAGCTCTCATATGAAGTTCAATATGATGGGGGTTTTGTTTTGTTTTTTTTTAATCTCGTGTTTAAGAAAAATAGAAGCCATCCATTGCATTAAGGTGCACACACACTTAGTAGTCTTCAAAATGAGTTTGTCTAAACCTATTTTTTTCCCTGGCTATATAGCTTAATTTTGTCCTCCCTCATACATACACAGAGAGACAGAAGGTATGCCTTTTGTGTATGGATGAGCAACTTACTCCCACTAGTGTAAGAAACAGCTGTAAAAAGGGCATATTTCACTAACAATGGCAGCATGCCAAGAATATAACCCCAACTACCACTCTCAAGTATACATGTTTGTGCATCAGCTCAGATGCAGCATGGTAGTAGCAAAGGAGAATCTAGCCAGTTTAATGCATGTTTACAAGATATCCTACTCTCTCCAGTGTGGTGTAATGAGTACCCAATGTGCAGTTTGTATCATTGTTAAAAGAGCACTTGTGGAAGCACCAAATGAAATGAACATGCTAAAATATTGTAATCTATCCCGCAGGGTGCTGTTCTTCAAGGGCTCGCTGATTAGAGGTTTTATTTTCATCCAGCAGAAGTTATTTATTCACATGTAAGTTCTGCAGAGAGACTGAGAGACTTACACAGACTGTTAGCTCAGGAGATGGAGCAGGGGTAGGGTTGGGTCTTCTATGAAGAGACCTATCACTGATATCACTGATGTTACATGGACCATTGGGGAACCTCTTCAGGCTTTGTACCATAGTTGTGCTTTTGATCATGTGCATAAATAGGTCTTCTGCAGAGTGGTTAACTTAATTCAGTCATTTTGATTGATAATGAAAACTGACAAAGAAAAGATCAATGCAAATGGCAAGGACAAAAACATCTGGGACTCAGTTTAATGTGAATCCCCCAAATCCTCCTTAGTGGTAACCATATCACTTCTACAAAACAGAATTCACAGTTGTTTTTGCAAATGCACAAATTAGTACATCATAAGATGTGAAATATAAGGCTTTAAATGACAGGAAAGAACTGGTGCAGATGTTGCTGTTCCTTCTTAGTTTAGATTGTGAGAGTTTTCAGTGTCTTTCTGTGGTGAAACGTGGGCTGTGCAGTGATGAAATGAGTGGAATAAAAGCTTAGGCATGTGTCTGGCTGCAGGCTTCTGCCCTGCATCTTCTTGTCTTGTCCAGAGTTATAGGAATGCTTTTCTAAAGCTTGAAAGGCTCAGATGAGTTGTTCTTGGTTGTTACCTAGCTTTGGTTTTCCCCAAAAGGTTAGTCAAAGAAACAATAAAACTTTCTCTGTGAAATACTTTAAACAAAATACTTGATAGGGAGTTGGAAACATTTTGAGAGAGAGAAATTCAAACCAGAATGAACAACCTTCATTCCACTTTTTTTTTTTTCCTCTAAACAAATATTTTCTCAGTTATTTTCCATTTCTTGCAGTGAAGAGAACTGGGGAAAAATAGTTGGTTTCGTGCTTTCCTTTTTCTTCTAAATAATCTCAGTACCGTGGAAAGTATTCTACTGTCAGGAAATTATTTTTCAGTCAATAAAGAAAATCCTAAATGTTTCAGTATAGTGGTTAAGTTACTTCAATTTAATTAAAATAATTTTTGAAGGTTTAGCTGGAAAAAGGGGGTAGGGGAAAATGAGAAGAAAATTAGTTGTTTACATAGTTTCACATTCAGAGATAAGATTGAGGTGGGGAACAGGTATAACTTGGTTTTAAACAAGGAAAATATTTAAATAAATGTCACTATAATTTTTTTTTAAGTCCAAATTATTTAAGGGAGAAAAATAATCTGAGAAAATTTTGATATTCCACCACCAAAACCTTGCATTCAGTAGAAGGGTGTGGTCAGGTTTTTTTTCTTCCCTTCTCTGTGACGGATTGATGCCATCTCTGTATGTGTTAGGGGCAAACACTATTTACACTTACGGTTTGAAGTGAGATTTGGAAAATCCAAGCAAAATGACCATGTTGACCAAGCAGCCCAGCTAAGCTAAGAGCAGATCCCTTATCTGCATCCTAGACTTGTGTTTTTACTGGCTTGCATTCTGAGGAAAGAAATTTCTAATATAATGTTGGCCATTTCTCCATTCAATTTTAATTTTCTGTGTTTTGTTTGTTTGTTTGGGGGTTTTTTTTGTGTATAGGGTAAATCCTAGTCACTTCCTTTCTCTAAGTGCCTATTCCGTGGATGCTGGTTTCTGTTTGTCAGTTTTCCTAGCCTTCTATGTATCTGCTAGCCTGCCTACTCTGAAGATACTTGGCTTCTGGGCACACGCTCTGCATCTTCTGGGATGACTTTAGAGTTTAATGTGTATGTGGTGAATTTGGATATTTGTCATGAAACACTGCATTTTTCAGAGGATCAAAACGTACTCTTATGACGATTAGTATCAGTGACTTCTGGAGCTGTGCTAGAATAGCAAATCTTTGATTCCAGTGCTATTTAAATTTTTTTTCAGTTTGTAATTTTAAGGCTTTATTTCTGTTTAGACAGCCTCTCAGCCTTGCGTGTTACTGCCCAGATTTGTAGATTGGCTTGCTTCTCTTATGTCTGTGCCTTCTAAAACATTATAAAATAATGTTTGTTTAGGAGTAATCAGACTTCTCTTTTTTT
>VWZI01012089.1:1230178-1275310 GCA_013396835.1 Psilopogon haemacephalus
TTTTAATTCCTTTGGTCTAGCTCATTAATAAATGCCTTTCAGCCTTTTCTGAAACCAAAAGCAAAATAAAAAAAGGAAAAAGTCTGCTCTTAACCTAGAGAAGGTGAAAACACAGTTCTATTGTTAGTTGTCACAGTGTGAAAATCATTGGTCAAGCATACAACTTTGAGAGGCAATGTCCTTAGTTTTGTGACAAACATAAAATCACTTTTTTTTTTTTTTTTTTTAATTAAAAGTGTAAATTTGTGTCTTGTAGACTTAAAACTGCTGGATACCGCAACCAAATCATGTGTGTGTTGGTTTTTATTATTAACTCTAGCTTTGAATTAGAATTCCCTATATTACAGCTTGGAGCTAAACTCTGTTTACAAAACAGTATTTACACTTGACTAATTTTGCAGATCAAACTAATTAAATCAATTAAACTGGTGATTAACCAAATGAAGGCTGATTGCAAAAATTAGTGGGTTTATTTTGGAGGACTGAAAGTAAGCTAATTACTGCAGTGATTACTTGAACCTGGAGTACTCTAAATGTGGTATAAATTGAAACCTCATAGTGAATTAGACTGGGAATTCATTACAGTTTAAAGCACTGTTAATACTATTCAGGCTTCTACTCCTGTGGGAAAATTTCACTCAGTATTTTGTATACTGATAAACAATCATTTAGTCTGTGTCCTTTTTAATAATACCAAGCAATTTCACAGTGTGCTTTTTCTTATAGCTGAGTCACAATTCTGTTTTATTAAAATGTGGTTACTAAAACTGTCAGGCAGGTTCTTTCACATTGCATGGTGGGAAATGTAGTCTAACTAAATCAATCTTCGTCATGTTGACACAAGCGTTCTAATTTCAGGTGGTTGCTACAGCACTTTCTGGGTTGGTGTCCTAGTCTGTTTGTCATCATGGGGGTTTGGTTTCATTTGCCCTGCACATGACTTAACTGCTAGCACAAAATGTTCTAATCCGAATTTGTTGTGTTTTGCAACTTCTACTTGGAAATGCAGTGCCAGAGAAGGATTTGGAGAAAGGAAAGAGACCTGCTAGACTACTTGCTGCTTTGGTTTGCCAGTGCAGCTCTTTCATGTACTATACTTCCTAGGCTATTTCATTCCTCCTTGCATTGCCAATTAACAACAGAATATAAATGTCTACTAAAAGTGACCTATATTATAGAGTTCCTTCAAGCACATCTCCTTGCAAGGGGGTTAATGAAATTGCACAGAATTAAAATAGAAAAACCTCAGAACCGGTTTTTTACTATTTCATATCATATTTATGAATATTGTAAGCATATTTTGTTTTAAGCTTGTTTTTTAAGATCTCTCCTTGGGTTCCTCACTCAGGAGTTGGATTTCAGTCCTCGTTCCTCCAATAAATGCATCCACTTGAGATTTACATTGCATAACAGGATTTTAGGCTGCACGTTTTTACTGGTTTGGATTCTTTCTCTCACACACATGAGCACTGCTCCCACTTGCTTAAAATCAAATTTCAGTGGAACGAAATGCAAAACACAATTTCATTTCACTATCAATAATGCCTATGTACTACTAGAAGCAAAGACAAGATGTAGGCCTCTTGCAGCATTCCCTTCTGAAATGGTTTGCTGGTGATAAGGCAACAGCTACTTCTTTCTTTTTTTAAAAAAAAATTATTTAAATCATAATGATTTTCCCTGTAGTTGCCTATTTGGGAATTGTTCATTTCATTTTATTTTCTACATTGCTAGGTGTGTTTTATCAAGAGCAACTTCAGAAATGCAAGAAAAGAATCTAAAGGTGTTAGAAGAGGAAAAAAGCACCAATGAATTGATTTTGCTGGGCAAAACAGGGTCAGGTCACATCAGCTGGGGAAAATAATCCAAAATGAGATTTACTTATAGGAAAGACTGAGGAGAAGGTGATAGCTACAGATAAGTGATGGGAAAGGGCACCTGGTAGATCATTGCAAAGGCTTATCATGATCTAGTCTAGACAGTAAGGAGGACTTCAGTTACTTTTTTGGTTATGGTCTGTTGCCATCTATATGCAAAGTGCACTAGAGCTAGTTTCTCTATACAAAGGCAGGATCTGTCTTTACACAAAATGTAGTGCTCGGCAGTTCATTATCAAAAGGCAATGTAAAATGAGAAAGATAGACAAAACTCAGGTGGCTTACAGGAAAGAACTATGACCTACGACAAAAGGGACGAGGTGTGTGAACTTTGACAAAAGGACTGCCTTGTGAAAACTAAAGCTGAGATGTGTTCACTAATGTTTAAAAGCCATTAACACTGAGAAAAAGGAGTGCTTACTCAGTGTTGTACTTCAATAGAGTGAAATAGCAAAGCACAACAAACCAAAGGAGAGGAAGCACCCAGAGAGATTTCTCAGCAAAGGGCCTCTTGGGCCGTGAAGGAACCGGTGGGTAGGCAGCTGCCAGCCTTTCTGTTGGGGGCCTCTAGTGTTCCCCTCGTGCTTTTAGCTCAGTGCTGGAAAGACACGAGGCAGGAAAAGGACTGAAAGGACATAGGAAGCTGGATTGTTCACTGTGATATGTCAGTTTTAGTGTTTTGTTTTTTTCCTGAGTGTGTCCAGGTATGTTTTCTGGGAAAAGATGTAGCAATAGCAAGATGCTTCATACTACTATGTTTAGTTTAAAAATAAAAGTACATTCTGTTACAGGACACTAGTTCTGAGCAGGTTTCTATTCCCATAGGAATCACTTCCAAAAATTAAGCCACATATTCAAGTCTGTGTAAATCGCGTGCAAACTGTATGATGCCTGGGTTTTTTCTCTGTTTGGGGGAGGTTTGGTGGGTTTTTTTAACAAATATCTCATCTTCCATAGCTGTCTTGCAAACTAGGAACTTCTGTTCTTATAAAGAATGAAGTTTGTTGGTTTGTTTGTAATGGAATGAAAAATTAATCTAGAAATGCAGATGAATGGCTGAGTGCTTTCAGGGAGGAACTCCAAGGGAATGTCAGTCTTGCTTCAACACTACCAAAACAAAGCAGTTTCCTCATACACTAAGCTCATCTAAAATTCCTTATAAAGCTGATTAGAACTGAGAAAAGTAGTAGTTTGTTCTTATAACTCAATACAACTTGTCATTATTTGAACAGGTTACAGTGACTCTTTTTTTTTTTTTTTTTTTTTCCCCTCACGCAGTTGTTTGGAAGCTAAATTTTGCAATATAAATCTGAAGCAAGCTTTACAAGGCTGGAGTAGGTCTGACTGTGATAAGTTTGCTCCACAGTGTCAACTCTGCTCCATTATTTAATAATATAGCAGAAGCAGAATATCATCCTGACACTTTCAAATGGTTGTTATTCATTTATATTGTGTTACCACCCAGAGTGCTCATCTAGATTGTATATATATATGGGATTTCTACAAGAGCTTAGAAAACAAGTATCTGGAAAGAGAGGAAGCTGAAGAAAAGCATTCATTACCCAATGCGACAAAGGCCTATGAAGTAGTTCCAATATACCTGCCTGGAGTCAAATTGGTTAAGAAAGAGATGTGCACACTCTTAATAAATCCATCATGTAAAAAATGCATTATTTTTCTCAAGGAGGTAGCAATATTATTCAAAACGTGCTAAAGTGGGCAGGATATCCCAGGAGTAATTGTGAATTATTAGGTCATAGGGACCTCATTGCAAACTATTTGCAAAACTTAATTGGTGTAATAAATAAAATATGCATGCAAATTAGGCTACTTTGTGAATTAAAGGAATCTGTTATCCAGCATTGCAAAGATTCATCCTAATTTAATAGTGGTTTTATATACAGTTTGAAAGAGACGTGTTTTATTCTTGCCCTGAAAAAAACAGCTGGTATTTAACTAAACCTGAACCAGCCAACTAGTGGCATCTGATAAATTTCAGTCTGTAGTGCAGGGTGACACTGAGTTCTGGCAAAGCTATAATAGTACCTTATTTAGTTCAGTACACAGAAAAAAAAGTGGTTAAGCAAGGTGACAAAGTGAACAGCCTTATTTGCTTTATTCTGTCTTAAAAGGCTCCTTCAGTCCTGGGGCTAAAAATATTAGTAGCTTTGAAAGTTCTCTTGCAGACCCTGTTATTTATTGATTTATTTGCTATTCATCTTAGAATTCCTGTAGTGGAAAGAAGAGCACTAATGAGTGTAGCTGATTTCATTACCCTAGATATAAAATAGGAAGTATGTAGTCATGTAATGACTCTGTATCCTGAAGCAAAATCCAGAAGAATCAAAGTGAAGAATTGTTTGGAATAAATATAAATAGATAGACATGAATAAATAGTTAACATTCTGTCTAATATCATTGCTAGACTCAATAACACTGTCTTGTCATCAGCCCCAAATCAAGTATTACATCTGCTTTTTTAAAGCAGTCGATTGAATGAATACAAATGTCTTGCTGTTGTCACTTGGGATAGCACTTGATATATCCCATTTTCTAGACTCTAATTATTCCATTTGTAGACATGAATGCCATTTAGATGTAAGCTAATTCAGCATGGTAACTCAATTAGATTTGTACTGACTAGGATTTATGAAACATCAATGGATTCTTGGTGAGACCAATGGGACTACTGGTTATTTATCCCTAAGTCTTACTGATACTGCCTCTCAGGAGCTCAATTAAACATGCCAGTGATGAGAATGTTTTGTAACAGTAGTCTTTCACAATTAGACTACAATTTTTCTAAAGCATATCACATGTAAAACAGGGCATCATGTATTATGCAATACAAAGTTCTCATCTGACTAGCTGATGAAGTTGAAGGGTAAAAGATTCCCATTATTTTTTTTTTCTAGTGTTATGAAAAAAAACAAACCTGAAGATATGTTCATATAAAATGTGATGAAAATTCTGCTTTAGTGATGGAAAATGTAAAAGTAAACCTATACTTATAAAATAATTTGTTAGTGTCTGCATGATGCAGTCTTATAGATGCCCCTAGAAGCAAGAACTTCCTTGTGTGGATTTAGAGGTCTCATTGCACTTCACCCTGGGATCTCCCTTCCCCCCCCNAATTTTTGAAATAAATAGCAGGAATGCTTGCAGACCTTGCAGGGTTTAAACGATAGCAAAAAACTATGTAAGTGAATCTGTATTCATTGTAATTGAGTGTTTCAGCTTCTCAGTTGATGGAGTATTGTCTTCACCTCATCATGAAAAAATGAGAATAAAAAATTTGTAGAGTAATTAAAGCATCCTGCCAAAGTGGGTCAGATTTCCAGTGTCTGATTGAATACTTATGATCTGTGGAGCTAGGCATTAGCAGAAACTACACAGACAATCTGAATCAGAGAGCAACGTTCATTTAACATCTATTCTGTTTCTACTTACACAGATAACTGTATGGAATATATAAAGCCTTGATACCTTCCACATGCCTTGTCAATAAAATAACCTGTCTTCCTGTATGCTGCCGCTGTCTCCTAATGAAATATAGGCAGCCTGTTATCAGTGCAGCACCAGCAGAGAAAAATCTCAATAAATTAGTAAGCCATGTATTCCATTCTTTGTTCATTCCCAGTGAACACTGAAGGTCTTAAAAACTTAGATGGAGAAACAAATAGAAGGGAGAGATTAATTATCATTCTCATCACTGGAAACAGTTTCAGCTGTTGTTTCTAATTGTCTGATGCCTACAATGTATTTCTTACACATTGAGCAAGTACATTTCTGTCTTGCCTTTTCTAATCAATGATGCTCTAGATTTTTTTTTGTACAGCTTATGAGCTATGATTAAAGCTGCAGTGAAAATGAGGCAAATGCAATTTCTTGTCAACAATCCTGTTCCCCAACATGTTTGGAGTTGTTCACATCTACTGGTATGAGGCTGGCCAGCAGAGAAAAGTGCTTCCATTTCTTAGTTCTTGGAGAAGGTACCCTGCTGAGTATGAGCACCTCAGTAGTTTCTTGGAAGGTGTCCCTGAACCTCTCCTCTGGCTTGTGAAGCAGTGCAGTGGTGTCCATCTGTCAGACAGTTCTGTATTTCCTATATAACTATTTTCTTGAAAGAGTACTTTTGCTATAGAGAAACATAGCTTTGGCCCTGGTTTGGAGGGAAAACAACTACCTCCTACTCAACAGTACAGCATCTAAACCTGATGTTGCTATCTGCAGCCCAGAATGTAGCTGAAACTGCTTGTTTTGCTTGTGCCGTGCTTGCAGTAGTTTTGGAGCAAGTAGTATAACCTGAACATGGAATGAGTTGTGGATTGCTTTGTCTGTGAGACTTAAGTTCAACAGGTGACAAATTCTGTACAGTTTGGTGTTTTGTTCCTGTCTCTCAGTGAATCTCCTTGTATGAAGCAGCAGGTGTTCCCTGGGCACTTTCCCAGTTCTGTCCAGATACCTGGGCATTTGAGCACCTTCTGTAGTTCAGTCAGATGCATGTTTTGTTTAGTAATTTGTTGAATTAACTTTAACTCAAGCTTTAGGATATTTAAAGGTGCCATTTTTTACCATTTGTGAAACCACGGAGAATTCAGGATTGCTTTATAGCAACTGTTCTGTTTTTGTCCTTTTTTTTTTTTTTTTCCTTTTCTTTTTTCCCCAGTTCCTCAAAAGTATCTCTGATAACCTGTAGATAACACAGAGTATTAGATCCTGGTGCACAACCATTGGCACTGATCTGTCTGCTCAGTCTTCTTAGGAAGATGTTTCTTCAGTTGTTCTTTTGAGAAAATAATGAAATTTCTAGGCTTTACAGAAGTAGATGGAGTCAGGTGGTAGTATGTTTCTAAGTAGGAGATTTACGGTAACTCCAAGCCTGAAGTGGGATAATCAAGATTTCCCTGTGTAGGAAATTTCTCCATATAAGATAATTTGAACAACCAGCAAGGATTTTGGCATCGGTGGACACAGAGCTGTTGGGAATGGTGGTTATAAAATGCTGAGAAGTTATTACTTGTTCCCCTTGAGATGCAGAAAGCTTCTGAACTTCAACATCACCAGATTCTAAGGTGAGCAGAGAAGAGACCAAAGACCCAAATCCTGGCAGAAAAGGAGTCTGGGACATACCACAGTGTTTTGTAGGGTGAGAAAGTTAACTGCTGTGAGATTGGGAAAGGGGGAGGAATGTGCAGTGGCATCTGGGGTATTTGGGGTAGTTGGCAGCGGAGGGATAGACTGTAGCTCTTGTAAATATAAACTCAAAAGCTTCATCAAGCAGCTCTAAACAGCTAGCGAAACTGAACAGGCTACATCTGGGCTTATTCATTACCACAAATATGAATATTCACCTACTGTTTTGTACTGAGAGTATTGTGTAGCCCCAGTAAGCAGCTAGGCACCCCACAGCTACTCACTTGCTGACAGCTAGCAGGGGCAGGGAAGGGAATTGGAAAGTCAAAAGAGAAAACCCATGGACTGAGATGAGGACAGTTTAATAGGCAAAAAAAAAACAAACCAACAAACCTGCACCTGCAAGCAAACCAAAATATGGAATTAATCCACTACTACTCAGTGGTAGGCTGATGTTTAGGTGTTTCCAGGAAAGCAGGACATCACCACATATAACTGTTACCTGGGAGAGATGGACATAGTCTCTGACTCTGAAGAGACTCTGAAGGTCCCCCTACTGCCTTCTTTCCCACAGCTTTTGCTGTTAAACATGATGTTGCCCAGTATGGAATACACCATCTGGGCTCAGCTGCCCTGGTTGTGCCCCCTCCCAATCTCTTGCCCATCCCTAGCCTACTTCCCTGAGAAATCAGTGGGACGCAAGAGTAAACCTTGAGGCTGTGTAAGCACTAAAATGTTGTTGTGTTACCAATGCTGCTCACACATCCAAAATACCACCATAGAGGCTGCTCTGAAGAAAATTAATTTGGGGATTTGGTCAGTGCTCTCCTGCATTGTTAGAGTCCTTCTGCATAGTCTGTTGTTTGTGGTTGAGAAAATTCTGGAGGAAATTTCTCGTTTCCTCACTCAATACAGCTAAATGAAGTCGTTTGACTCCTGCTTAAAAGCAGAACAGAAGGTTCACTTGAAATCTGCGTTAATCCTATGGGCCTGTATTGAATGCACCCAACATTGCTGAGCACTGGAGGAAAGTCAGCACAGGAATTTCAGCCAAAAATTTTTTTTTCAGTAGGTGACTTAGATATTCTTCATGCAGATGAGACACTGACAAATCAATATGCATTGGCAAGAATAGTCTAAGCATCTCCAGAATTACTTGTGTGTATTAAAAAAATGGGGAAATTGGGCAGCGTACTCAGTTTGAACTCTGTAGGCTTTTGCAGGTGTGGTGTGCAGGATAAAGAAGTAATATTTAGGCATTGCAGTATATGTGGAATTAGGAATTGATAGGTCACATTAATTGATTAGCTATGAAATTATATTGAACCTATGAGATAAAAAGCTGTTTCACTTGCTGAGACTGTTAAATGTTAAACTTGAGTCTGTATGTTCCTAAAAAGAGCTGCACATAAGTCTTCAAGTATGGTTGTTCCCTTGCAGTCTCTCATGCTTTTTATGACACTATCAAAACGGAGAAGCTTTAGAAGGGAATTGCGTTACGTGTCCAGGCACTCTTGGGCTCACCCTTGCTTCCAGCCTGGTCAGAATACTGTAGCTGCTGATGGTTAGCAAAGTGCCCGATGCTATTAGTCTAGAAAACATTGTCGGTTTGCAGCATTGAACACTAATAGAATAGCTTAACTGTGGGTTTTTTGTTTGTTTTTTTTTTTTCCTGAAAAATGAATTTTTATTTTTATTGGTTTTTTCGTACATGGAAAGATTTTTACATGGGATTGTTTCATGGAAGAGTGTTTATTGGAAAGACTGATTGCTGGAAATGATTGCAGCTGGGTGGCATTGGTTGGATACTGATTTTCTGTACCGTGTGCCGTTTCTTTAATTGGATGTACAGTAACATGATAATCCTGCTCTGTCACTCTGCAGTTCATACTGTTAACATTCCAGCTGAGCAGCCCAGTGCTAGTAGGCAACTACATTTCCTGCCTTTTATGAAAGCTATGCAGATTTCTTCATGAAAACAGCTTGTTAAAGACTACTTTCCAGCATAAAAACCATCCTGCTACTAAAATGCTACCATTCTTATTGATGTATTGCTTAAAAGAAATACAATAAAATCATTCACTTGCTGAAGAGTTTCTGGAGGATCATATCTGCTGTCTTGATACTTGCTCTGGCTTTCAGATAGAATCAGGCCAGTATCTTCTCACACGGGGAGAACTCATTATTGCTCCACACCTGAGAATTAATTAGTTGTAAAATCAGGAACATATTTCAGTTACTGTATTTCTTGTGCAAAAAAAAGTTTTGCTTATCAGTGCAAGATAGTAAAAAAAGCTTCTGGTAAATGTTCAGTGTGTTGGAACATATAAACATTAAGTTGAAAACATTAGCTGTAAAAGGAAGGCAGGGAATGAAAACTAAGGGTATGGTGTGGCAGTGTAACTTGTAGAGCAAGGGAAGTAGAAATATGTAAAATGTCAACACATCTGAGAGAAAACAAGAAGTTAGCTTAGCCTTCCAGGAAGTTAGTTTTTAGTTTAATCTAGTGGGTATTATTTAATAGGGTTGGCTTTCAGCCAAGTTTTACTAGTCAAACCCTGTTTTTCTCCCTGGAAATCCTATGCTGGTAGAATTTAAGGAACTCAGACATGTTATTTTAGTATTTCAAACCATCTTCATACCCAGCTAGGACAAGAGTATAGTTCAGACTATGTGCTGCCAAGTTCCCGGCCTGGATATCTGGCAGGTGTGCACAGGCTTTGTGTGTCTGTGCATCATAGAATCAGCCAGGTTGGAAAAGACCTCCAAAGTCATCCAGTCAAACCTGTCACCCAACCCTATCCCATCAAATAGACAATGGCACAAAGTGCCCCATCCAGTCTTTTCTTGAACACCTCCACAAACAGCAACTCCACCGCATCCCTGGGCAGCCCATTCCAATGGCAAATCACTCTCTCGGTGAAGAACTTCCTCCTAATATCAGCCTATACCTCCCCTGGCACAACTTGAGACTGTGTCTCTTCACTCTGTTGTTGATTGCCTGGGAGAAGAGACCAACCCCCACCTGGCTACAGCCTCCCTCCAGGTAGTTGTAGACAGCAATGAGGTCACCCCTGAGCCTCCTCTTCTCCAGGGTAAACAACCCCAGCTCCCTCAGCCTCTCCTCATAGGGTTTGTGCTCCAGGCCCCTCACCAGCTTTGTTGCCCTTCTCTGGATACATTCCAGTACCTCAACATCTCTCCTGAATTGAGGGAACCAGAACTGGACACAGTACTCAAGGTGTGGCCCGACCAGTGCCCAGTATAGGGGAAGGATAACCTCCCTTGTCCTGCTGGCCACACTACTCCTGATCCAGGCCAGGATGCCATTGGGTCTTCTAGGCACACTGCTGGCTCATTTTCAGCTCTTATCTACCAGCGCCCCCAGGTCTCTTTCTGCCTGGCTGCTCTCCAGCAACTCTGTCCCCTGCCTGTAGCATTGCATAGGGATGTTGTGGCCAAAGTGTAGAACTCTGCAGTCAGCCTTGTAAATCTCATCCCATTGGCCACACATCCAGCCTGTCAAAGTTCTTCTGCAGGGCCCACCTACCTTCCAACAGATCAACAGCTGCTCCTAACTTGGTGCAAACTTACTGATGATGGACTCAATCCCCTCATCGAGATCATCAATAAAGATATTGACCAGGATCCACTATACAATAATATTTCGCTTATTGCGCTGGGGGGTGTAACCCATATTACTGCACAGGTACAGATTGTCTAAGTAGACAAGGAGGTATGATGCATTTGGTAAGTCAGGGCCACCTAGTTTGGTTGGTCTGTTCACCCATTATGTGCACTTGGGCACCTACCTGAATAATTCCTTGTGAAAATACTGTAGGCCTAACACATCTGGTCATGTGCTGCTTGGTGGCTGACTTTGGAGAGAAGAGCCCCGTTTGGGCAATCATCTATGGGCCCTGCAATGATGTCCTATATTCCATGTCTCTCCCTTCTTCACAAACCTCCTCCTCTTTGAAATACTGACCAGAACAAGCTGTGCATAGCTTGTGGAAACGTGATTGAGAATCAAAGCTGTGTGCTGTTGCTACAGCTTGTGTGTCTCTAAAAGTGCTGGTGGTGTTCAGAGTAGATGGAGTTGTGCTTTTCTGGCTGCTAGCATCGGATCCTAGTTCAGCATCCACTGAATGCCATCAAGGTGCTTCAGTATGGACACTGTATCTTTGACCCTTAAACTGAGGCTTTGATCCCTACTCAGAGAAGACTTCAGGTGCTTCCTGTCCTCTATGCCAGATATTGTACTCTAGGGAGTACAAGTACAGCAATGAAGAGAGAATGCTTCTAGAACTAGGGACAAGAGAAGAAAGAGAAAGGAGAATGTCTCATCACCTGCTGCATACAGTGACACCAAATCATCTTAAAGAGTCTCTTCAGTTGCCATTCCCCCTGCAAGTCAGGACCACCCCTGTATTGCAGCACTCCAGCACTTTCAGGTGATTGTTGCTCCAATGAGGTGTTTCATGCCTGGAATGATTTCTTTGATGAAAGAAATAGAGAACAGGACCAGGAACAGATGGCTGATAACGACATCTTAATTCTAGAGAGAATGAAAGTGGTATTTCATTATGGAGTGGTATGTTTAAATTGCCTTCAGGTGTTAGTTTAAGAGAGTAGAGGAAAAAAAGAAAAGTTAAAAAGATTTTTAAGATTTAGTAAAAGGGATAGAGTGGTACAAATCAGATGTAGTAATAATGCCCTACAAACCTGTCAGATTGCAGTAATGTGACAAGTGCTAGCTAAAGGGAATCATTGCCCGATGTATGGTGATGGACTTGTTTCACTTTGATGAATCAACTGGTTTGAATTATTAGAAAAAGGAAATGTTTGCCCTGGTTCAGAATTTCCAAATGCTCCTTCAGGATAAAAGGACACACATTACCTCTTTTTAATAATCTCAGAATCTATTTTACGCTGTGCAAAATCTTCTCTCTTTAAAGCACTAACATGAATTTTAACACAAATTAATAGTGCAACCAAGTTGGGTGACTAATAAGCTTCGTTTAAATTATTTCTTTCCTCTTGCTAAACTTTCCTACAAACTGGGCTTCTTTTAATAAACATGTAATCCTAAAGGTTTATTATTACGCATTCAGTAAGCAGAATCCTGGCTGATACAAATGTTGATGTAAACTAGGATTAATCAGGTTAATTCATCTGTGAATTTATGGTATTTGTGTACAAGAGATTGGAAAAGTATCAACTGAAAGACCTGTGTCATACAGAAAGTCACACACTGACATCTTTCCTTCTGTGAAAGATGTCATTGCAGTGCTGTTACTTTTGTTAAATATGTAATCTCAATTGTGTTAAAGATGAATGGAGATCCATGCACAAACACTTTCAATCTGCTTGCATGCATTTGAGGAAAAGCTCTCATAGATAACTTAAAAACACACAAATTAATATTGCTTACTTTTCAGCAGGGGTAAATTAGGGTCTTGGAGACCTTCTTAGAATAGTCTGGAGTTAAATAATATTGCATGTTTTTCATTTTACTGTGATGAATGCAAAGCCATTAAACAACCTTTTAAAGAGTTGGAGTAATTATCTGTAAACAGTAATGTTACAAAAAAAGGTCAAGTTGTCCTGCCATTAGAAGTTTATGGATATAAACTGGATTTATGTTCCCATAAAATGGGCACCGACTAACTAGATTAATTCTACACAACTAAACCAACTGTAGTAATATTTAGAAACAATAAAATGATACCAATTAAAGCAATTTTATTTTTTGTGTCATATTGATTAATGGTGCACTAAAATTAACCAAAGACCTTAAAATCAGAATGGTTGCAGGAAGGCATCCACATCTCAGCATTATTACCAACAAGAAAGAGCAGTTAAGGGAGATGGCCCTGCAATAGTATGAATATTTAATTAATAATTAGTCATGTAATTTCTCCTCAGGAATTATTATCCCTCAAACTGGTTTGTGAATTTAATTATTAGCAGCCTTTTTGTTTCCATGTCCCCTCATTACTGTCAGGATTGATGTAACATAAACTTCATTAAAAATTAAAGCAAGAGTCTTAATTACAAGGCTACCCTGACTGAAGTCAGAATTAGCCAAGTCAGTGATGTGCAAATGAGTGCATTATTTAAGAAACATGCTGGAAGTAGTTATGCTAATGTGGAAGGTTCACAGTAGCAGACCTTTTCACTTGCAGTTGCATATTCATTAAATGCACTATGCAAATTTAATGTAGCAGCCTTAGTAATGCGTTGTTAATTTATTCAGATTTATTGAGTAGGACTTAAAAAAAAAGTACAAATTTAATTACTCTATCTGCTAGAATGATATTAGGAGAGATAGTAGAGGTTTAAAATGTGTTGATCTGGATTACTGCAGTTTGATGGAGGATGTAATATCAAAGGACACAATTTTGATAACTAGGCTTGAAAGAATATTTGATTTACTTATGGAATGATCTAAGAAATCACTAAAATTGCACATGCTACTTCCCAATAGGAAAGTTAAAAAAAAAAAAAAAAAGTCTCGGTTGTATTAACGTAAGAACTAAAGCAGTGCTGAGTCCACAGTCTAATGGATGTAATGATCCTACTGAGACCAGTAAAGGTTATGTATGGAGATCTATGGGAAGCAAACTGTCTTTGTGGAAAGTTCAGTGGCTGTTAGGAGTTCCTTTGTGATGCCGCAGATCATCAGGTTTAACAACAGGAATCCTGTCACTTTATAAAGTTACTGGCGGCAGAAGGTAATTTGTTAGCAGTGGCTGATGTGAAGTTTAAATTTCTGCGTTTCTTTTTCCTTTGCCATTTGCAAAAAAAACCTAAAGGCATTGTAAATTTACCATTGTGGAATAATTCTTAACTGGCACTTCTTTCCCCCTATGAAGAGTACACATACGGGAAACCCCACCACGACTGCATTGTGGCATTCACTTCAAAACCTATTCAATGTAATTCGGACCGTTGTTGAGAGACTCGTGCCAGCAGAAAAAGTGAGCTAGAACAATTAAGTTCCAGATGTATTTGCTTGTCCTCCTTGCAATAGTTCCCATATTTTTATTTCCTGACTGACGTGTGGTTTCAGAAAGCTTGTTGTCACAAGTATGTCTCACACTTTTTCAGTAATCAGCTTTGTAGGTAGATATCTGTGAAAATTCAGACAAATCATTGGGATTTGTAAGGGCAAAGCCTGGACTGCTTAGCTTGGGTAGTGAAAGCATGAAGGACTTGTTTCCTCCTGGTGTGACTAGTCCTTGTACACTCCTACACAGGATCGTATGCTTTGTTCACTGCTGGATTGTCTGGGTACCACCAGGCTGTACATAAGGCTACTTGCGGAGTTAGTGGCTTCTATTCCCTTGAAAAGGTCTGATCCAGCCTCCCCTGTAAGAAAACAGTGAGCAGTCCACAGGTTTGTCTTATTTGAAGAACTTAACAAAGTTTCTCTGGGTGCAGGTATCTTGAGTCTTCAGGTCAGAATGTCAGTCTGTGCTAGGTACAGGCAATTCTGTACTTTGAAGCCTCTTGTAAATACGTGAAACTCTTGCTCCTATTCTTGTCCCTTGCTCCTGCTATGGTGCATCTGCTTTCTCCTCTGTCCTCTGAACTGCATTCAATAAATTAACTATTCACTTTTTTTTTTTTTTAATCACATAAAATTAACTGTTGTTTAAAATAATGACAATACAATTATTTTTTAATTGTGTAGCTGCAGCTTGCAAGCAGTGGAATGGATAAAACAGAGACCATAATTTGATGTGCATTTTGAAATCTGTGTGGATGTATCTTACAAAAACAAGAAACCAAACCAATTCCCAGCACCTTCCTCACCTTCAACCTCCTCTAGCCTTTACTGGTATAGGCATTTCTGCATCCAAGTCCAGGGACCTTTATTTTTATTTTCAGCCAAGCCCTCTCCTGATCCAGTTAACAATTGCTCTTGTGCTGGGATATCAGCTTGGCAACAGAGATTTAACATTGAAATCACAAGAGGAGGGAGACAAGGGGCTACTCTTTCTGTGACACTGCCACCTTCATTGTATGCCATAGCACAGTCTAAGAGGTCAGGGACCACTGGTACAAAGTATGGAAACAGGTGGCAGGAGGCAGAAAAGTCTTTTGTGGCAACCATCTTATCATAAAAGTGCACCCACAGCTTTGCTGCCCATGTGTTAACATCCTTTAACTGCTAATTATTATAATTCAGAATCTTTGTCAAGGTTGGTTTTGTTGTTTTTTGATTGTTTGCTTGTTTGTTAAATCCATGCTGGGCTTCATCCTGTTGTTTTCAGGTGGCTTGAGGAACCGGGGAAAATCTGTCAGTCTTTTCCCCTAGGTAAAAAGCTGACTGCCTAACCTATCAGTCTTCATTTTCCATTCACACAGCAAAATTCTTTAGAGAGATTCTTTTGCTCAAGAAAGTAGCAATCGTATGACTGCTACACAAGAAGTGTGTATATATGTAGGAAAGATTTTGCCTTCTCTGACGTTAGGCATCTTGCTTTGGACATCCAAGAGTCTGTCTAGTATTGCAGGTAGCATCATTTCAGACCTTTGAATTGTCTATATTTATGAGCAGATTTTCTTTAAGTGTTCTAAGTAGAGTAAGTGTTCAAACAAGGATCTACACAGTACCCTGTACATTACAGAAACATTGTTTGGAAGACACAAAGCCTTTCAGAGCGTGGCCTCTGTATAGCAGAAAAAGCAAGAGCTGTGAGTATGTTACAAGACCATTTCCTGCTCCATACAGAGATTCTTGTTTCACACACACTTTACTGGATATGGCTGTCTTAATGCATTTATGTGCACTCTTCTTCCACCTGCTTATCCATTCCACTCTTGGGAAAACCCTTGTGTTAGAAGTATAGACTGGCCTGTTCGAAATTGTTTGCAGCCAAGTCTTAGAGCTGTGCCTTCACCATGTGGGTGGTGAGAGTAAATGATATGCGGAGTATACTTAGAATAGTTGAATGATTAGGCACTTACATCTGTTTAATTAAACAATGAGCTTCAACCTCTGTTTAATTAAGGACTAGCTTGTTTCAGCTGTGATCGCATGCTGGGAGTTGTAACACTTCTGTGATTTGAATCCAAAGATATAAGAGAAATAGGTTGATCTCCATTCAATCCCTAATAGCCGCTGATGCACAGCACAAAGCAAATAAATAATCTGCAGGCGAGCAACGTACGAGTTTAGGCATGATCAAGGAAAAGATATGTTTAAGGTCAATGTAAAGTGTGCAGAATCATAGGTGCTGTATGAAGTAAAGGCTAACAAATGGTGAATGGTTGGACTCTTAGAGGTCTTTTCCAACCAAACAATTCTTGGATTCTATGAATTATCATTCACTGACTAGTAGGGGGTGTGTGTGTGTGTATATATATATATATGTGTGTGTGTATTTATATGTGTATGTGTGTATACACACACACACATATGTATATTTATATGTATATTCTAGCTTTACTCCCTGAAAGGTTCTTATTGCTTTAACTTTGTCCAAATACTTTGTCTGCATTGCTAAAGTATGAGTACCTTGAACTCTTCAGTGTAATCCTTAGAAAAACAAGCTGACTGTAAAAAGAGAAAATTTTGTGGTTTTTAATAGTAAAAGGAGGAGATAAGACACAGAGGCTGGAGCTTATATATTGCTATATCAAATTTATCAAAATACATGAAAGAATTTGAGACTGATCTGGTCTCCCATGCTCTGAGATTGCATGCCAGGTAGGGCACTTTCCTTTCTTTATTTCCTCTTTATTGCAAATTTGAGGCACATAAACATTGTTGTGGAAGGAAACTCAAACCAGTATTAACTAATAGGTAAAGAAGTAGCAGATAGAGAATGTTGTGTAATGTTCTTTTGCCCCTGAACTGTGAAAAGTAAATAAGAAATTAGGAAGAAAATACAAGAAACATAGGAGGTTTTATAAATCTGATGAAAGGGACTCAGAAAAACAATTCTCATCATCAAACTTCCAGATCTATCTGGGAATTCCAGCATCTTTATGACTCATTACCTCGGCTCCCCCTAAGGAAAAAGTGCAAAAATAAGCCTTTGCAGTGACTAAACATGCCTGTTTCCACATAATGGGCATGAGCCTATACTGGAATGTTTTCAAAACTGGCTTAACTTTCAAGTGTGGAATTTGTTCCTCTTGTATTTATCTTACATGTCTGAAGTCCTGATAAACCCACAAACTGATCATCCTGCCCAGAAACCACATGAGTGACACCAGAATCACATCATGCTTAAGATAGATTCTGTCCCATGCCTGGTCAGACTGGAGAAACATCTAAACAAGTAAAGGAAGTCCCAGTCCCCTCGACAGTGCAGGTTTCTAGAGGCTGTCGTGTACCAAAGCTGCAGTAGAAGGCAGATCATTAGAAGTCTGTATGTTTGTCTCAAAGCAGCTGCAGGAGGCCTTGCACAAAGCCAATCTCCTCCCTGTGCTGTCAGGCTTGGTACTTCTGTCCTGCCTGCAAGGCAGAATTTGGAGGCACATACAGCCTTGTCACAAATGTGACAGGATTTAGGCTTACTGTAGCAATGCTTATGAGTTTAGATTAAATAAATTCAAGCACATGGAAATGTGAATTTAAAAAAAAAATGTAATTATAGATTGATTTTCAAAACTGCTAATATAATGAACTTGAATTTTGAAATAAGCAGTTAGTTTACAAGTAGCTCATTTTTTACTAAGATAAGTTTAAAAAAAAAAAATCAATAGGCTTAATTTTGGTAGGTTGGGTTGTGTATATGTATATATAATCAAAGTAGGACTTTCTGGTTGGAAAATACCAGTCAGATTAATCTCCAATGAGAGCTGAAAAAAAAAAAAATCCCCCAAGAATTTTATCAGAGAGACAGCCTTATGCTTCAGTACATGTGATGACTGTAGTGAGTACAGTAAGATGAAACTGCTTTCTGAATGGATTTCTTCCTCATCTTGCTGCTTCTGAAGTCTTCGTCTGTATCTGTTGATTCATGCTATCTGATAATGGAGATGAGGTATCAGATGATGTTGCTTTAATTCAGGACTATGCTTTCTATTTCATGTTTGCTGTAGTTGTAGGGTAGCAATTAATTTGATGTATACATGTGTAGCTTCTCAGACCTCATGCAGTTACAGCTGTTGTTAGGCCATTGCTATAGTTTTTAAAAGATGCTACATTGGTAGAATTTCAGTTCTTTGGTTAGACAGCTTTGTGTTTTCATTTCTTTAGTTTTAAAATGTCTGGATTAGTATGAATCCCAGACAGGCAGAGCAGCTGAAGTCTTCCTCTGTGTGAATATCCTATTCCAGTGAATAATGTCCCTGATTTTATGGTTCTTATTCGTTGTTGCAGATTAAATTAATTTAATCAAGTTCATGAGTTTGGAAAGCTTCTCATCTTCCTGCTTCTCCCTGTTCTCCATCCTCCACCTAGCACATTAACTGGAGGAAAAATTTATGATCTCATTAATTTTGCATATTGGTTCACTTAGGAAAAATGGAAGCTTAAAAATGTCACTCAACTTTGACCTGTTATGAAACCACTGAAGACTGCTCAGGTGTTTCTGAGCCATTTGACAGCTCTAGTGTCTCCCTGACACCCCGTAAAACTATATTAAAAAGAGACTCTGATCATCACTGGGATCACTGCAGATACTAAACTGGTCTTCTGGAGGTATTTTCTGAGATTTACTCATATTGTGTTCAGATGTTCTTCCTTGCCAGTGCAAAAAAATCTATAGTAGCATAAAGTTTGCATCAAATGGGGCAGTCTCTTCCTTCAACCTGGGCCAACCTGGTGTTGCTTGTTTTGTCTGTCATGCTTTACAGTGCTTTCCCCATCTGTATTGTCGGCCCAGACTTGAATCTTCCATGGTCATCATCTGCCTGTCTGCTGCAGGGAGTTCCAGAGCTTGACTGTATTGATATCTTGATGCCGTTTCCCCGTGCAGAAGACATTTGCTTTCCAGTGCACAAAAGGAAAGGTATTGCAGCTGGAGGTGCAGTCCCTGCCCTGCTTCATGATCTACTTTGTATTGTGGGAATGAAGGATGTAATAATACTGTCATTCTAGACCTTTCTGTTCTTTGGTAGCTTTCAGGGAATGTTAAGTATCTCACCTTCTCCCTGGAAACCTCTTCTGTACTTAACTTCTGTGAAAAGTTAGGGTCACCTAGGGGCTTTGCAGCCAGGACCCCTCCTTGGTTGCCCAAGGAGGTGTTGGAGTCACTATCCCTAGAAGTATTAAAAAAATATGTAGACATGGCACTTTGGGACATGGTTTAATGACCACGGTGGTGTTAGGTCAATGGTTGGACTCAATGATCTTAAAGGTGTTTTCCAACTGAAATGATTTTCTGACTCTGTGAAATGTCTTATTTAACACAGGAATATTTATTTTCTTTAAGCCAAATTTCCATCTTTAAAAAAACAACCAAACAATCAACAAACAAAACCAAAGCTATGCTTTGTTTGGAAAAATCTGTATTTCTGAGAAATTTCAAGAGTTTGGTTAAATCTGTTGAGTCTCCTTCTCCTCACCTTGCACCTAATGGATCCTAAAGGAGAATTCCAAGAGTTTTGCTGCAAGTATCAGCCATATTTTCTACTCCACTGCTAGTCTTTTGCCTCCATACTGACTTCATATGTGAAATTTTAGCTTGAGAAACCTCCTATAGATGGAGATTAATCTCCTGATGTAGTTCTTGACAGCACTAACAGGCTGGGACCTTCTGGGACAATGCTGCATTTCTTACTTTCTGCTGTTTGAAGCAATTGTTTTTCATGTAAGGTATTCTGGTCCTAGACAGGGATTTTTACAGGTGTTTCTCTATCCCATGGCAAAGATTTGAGGCTTGGGGCTACTTTTTCTATGTTGTTGTAATTTCAACATAGATAAGTTATTTTGGGGGCCCCTTCTCTGTCAGGTCTTTGGAATTTATAGTCTGTCTCTCTTGCCCTCTTTGTCAGACACTAAGGCTCTCTTGCCTTAACTGAAGACGATTTGCCATATGGTAAAGTGAGTTTGCTCTCTATTAAATGTTTTTAATTGCAGTGTGTTTACAAAGAGCTCTGTAAATACTTACATATCTGATGCTGCTAGAAATTATTTTTTTTACTAGGTTTTCCTGGGCCTATTCCAAATGATGCTATTCACAGAAGTTAAATTACATTTGCTGCCATTCAGAGCTTAATGACAGTGTGTCCAACATGAGGCTAGATGGCATCATGCATTTCACACACCCATAAATAAGACTTCAAAAGGATTACTTCAGATGATATAGGTGAGTAAGCTCACGGTGAGGTCTGGCAGGAATGCCTACTCTAGTAGTACTGGCAAAATTACTTGTGTGATTTAAAGCCAGAAACACAGCTAATGTAATTAATTTTAAACTCTGTTGTTTGCACTAGGATTTTACATTGATTTTTAGTTACCTCAGCATGACTTCTGCACATAAACAGAGTCTTGATTCTGTCAGAGCTTTTTCAAAAGGCTGCTCACTTACTTCCATGAAAAGTTTGATTTGAGAGAATATTTTTTGGGGAAATGGGGAAACCTGAAATACAAACATCAGGCTTCAAATACCCTGTGTTTCTGTAAAGACCTCGGTCACTGTATACTGAATTTCATGTATAACTGGTGTGTAAAAGCCTACTATATATCTCAAATATGTTACAGATGTCAAATGTATGTATGCTAAGCTGGCACAAAGCACCCCAACAGGTGTTAATGGCACAAAGGTGATGCATCTGGGAAACTGTGTTGCAGTGAAGTTCAAAGGATCCTCAGCTCACTGAAAGAAGTGATGGGGCAAATTATTCGTTGACCTTCATGTTGTGTAATTGTAAAGCTGTGAAGTTAATTATGTATGAATTCTTGGAAAACCTTCTCTAAATATTCTTAGAGGAAAAATTAAAACTGAAGTTAACCATGGTAGCTTAATCTCTGTAACAAGCAGAGAATATTCCACTCAAATTCCTTCTCAACAGGTTAAATTCTGTTTTAGCAGCCAATCTGTTTCTGTGGTGTTTGCCCCAGGTGCAAGCATTTAGTGACATCTTCTTTGCGGATATAAGCCATCTATCCACATTGGGCCATGGAGAGAAATGCTGTCCTCAGCCACATCTAAGAGTCATGGCTGAATTCCCTCTTTGTCTTCACTGACCTGTTTTGAAATGCAAGGAAGATAGATTCACTGGTATGTGTACCAGTGGATAGAAGTTACCTTTCCCTAGAGTTACCTGTCCCCCCCCCGCCCCCCCACCTTTATAAACCCCAGCTAAAACTCAGAAAAACACTGGAAGTTAATAAATGAAGCTTTATATTTACAGCAATGCACAATATACAAGCAGATATTTACAAGATATAACAGAGATTTACAGATATATACAGTTAAAAAAGTAATACAGACACCACACCCCTCCCGGAGACCAAACTCCCCAAGAGAGGGTAACCAAACTCCCCCTACCACCTTTTCCCCCTTCCCCAGCCTTATCTCACTACCTGTTGATGCTGCAGATAAGCTGAAGATCGGCCAGACAGAGTAGTGGCAGGAAGGAATTAGTGGTTTTAGTGATTTTACTCTTTATTAGCCAAAAGACAGAGAGACAAAGGAGAAAGCAGCTGCAGTGCCGAACAGACAGAAGCCCTCTGCTAATCTGATTGTTTTGGGAACAGCTCTTAAAACAACTTTTTTCTTTTGTTTCTCAGTAAAACTCGGTGAAATGACACTGTGTTTAACTCTCTCTCAGCCAATAGTCTAATTTCTCACTCAAATTCTCCAATTAGCTCAAACCAACACAAGCAGTTTGATCAGTTATGTCTGGAGGCTCCACTTATGCTATTTTAATGTATACTTGGTTTAGGTAGAGACACAGAGCTACACTGAGCTGCTTGACTGACTGTCCCACGCTTGGACCCCTCCAGATATTTCAGAGAGGTTTCTTTCCTTCTCTGAATTCAGCTGTCTTCCTGCTCTACTGCCTATCCTGTTGCATTGTGTTCCTGCTTGTATCACAACACTCAGTGGAGCGCTGTAGTACACAGCCCAGTCAGCCTGTTCCCTTTGTGCTGGGATGGTCAGAATGGTGGGTGCACCACATGGTCAAGGAACTTACTTTGACCTTGGTTTTCTATTTTGCTGCCTTCTCAAAATTAACTCTGGTTTTTTTTTTTGTTGTTGTTATTATTTTTCTTCTTGGAGATTTGGTGCTTAATGATCCCTGGAAGAATATGTTCAGGAAGGAGATAAAAGGACCTCTGTCTCGTGATGCTGAGAAATGGAAGTGGTTTTAGCAATGACTGTGAACAATAAAAGCCTGGCTCTAACACAGCAGAATAGGTGTGTGTGTGTGCTCTGCTCTGCAACACCAGCATGGGAAGGGCTATCATGGAACTGTTGGAGAGAGTCCAGAGGAGGGCCACAAAGATGATCAGAGGGCTGGAGCACCTCTGCTATGAGGACAGGCTGAAAGAGTTGGGGCTTTTCATCCTGGAGAAGAGAAGGCTTCGGGGAGACCTTATAGCAGCCTACCAGTATCTGAGGGGGGCCTACAGGAAGGCTGGGGAGGGACTGTTCACAAGGTCTTGTAATGACAGGATGAGGGGGAATGGGTTCAAATTGGCAGAGGGGAGATTTGAATGGGATGTTAGGAAGAAATTCTTCACAGTGAGGGTGGTGAGACACTGGAACAGGTTGCCCAGGGAGGTTGTGTCTGCTCCCTCCCTGGATGTGTTCAAGGCCAGCCTGGATGAGGTCTTGAGTGACCTGATCTAGTGGGAGGTGTCCCTGCCTATGGCAGGGGGTTGGAACTGGATGATCTTTGAGGTATCTTCCAACCTAAACCATTCTATGATCATCAGATGTATGAAATCTCTGTTGGGAACAGGGTTCAGCAGAATGGCAACTACAAGTATTGGCAGTGTGAAATGGGAAAATGTGTGAGGAAATCCCACTGTTGTTTTTGGACATTTTTCTGCAGGGGTAGAATTAGAGGGCACTAGATCCTCCACAGATTGATTACAGCTACTTCTTTGCAAATGGAATGTACTTTCCCTATCGTCCTATTCCTGGACACAAAACGTGTAATAAAATAGGTAGTGTTTAATGAAGACTTTGATTATTGTGTCTCTGTAGCTCGAATAGGTCAAAGCAATGATGAATGGTTTTAAAAAGTAGTTTTAGGTTAGGATTTCATAGCTGCCATGGGTATTGGGTATAAATGGGTGTGTAAAGGAGCCAGTGGATGCAGAGGTACCTTAGGTGACAGGAGACTGTGAACTGTGACACCACTGAGGAAATTCAGGAGGAAGAATATGTAGAGCCAAATACTTTTCTGATGTAAGTTACTTTTACTGCACTGATTTCGAAGAAGCCAGAAAGGTGTGGGTGATTTGAGAATGTGCATTTGTATCACAAGAGATTTTCTCCTGAGCTTTCTGACTGTGAAACATTAGAGCTCTAATGCACCTCTATTCTCCATGCCCCTTGAAGTTTTAAATGTCTGCCTTTTGGGTATGGTCTTAATAGACTAGAGCTTTAGGACCAGTTTCACTGAGAAGCAGTGCTGTTCAAGAAGGGCCCTTGACACCATTCTGACTTAATGCTAGACACATCTGCTGCTACTTGGACAAAATTGACATTGTCTAGAGAGCAAAGCAATCACCTAGTGTAGCATTACAAAGCATTTACACTTGAGCCATGTTACCAGGCAGTAAATCTTGACCTTTAGGAGTTCAGAGATTAGATTTCTTCACTACAAGCGCTCAAGATCTTGTTAGGCATTTGTTGCTATTCAAAGCAGATTTCAGGGGTTACCTATGGGTTTAAATCATAGCATCAATCATTTTTGGAAGGTTCTTTTAAAGCTGAGATAGCTTCAAATAAAAACTAGGATTACTTTCACATTTATTGTTAGTAGCTGGCAAGAAGCAGAGTTGGGGGGAGAAAGAGGTTGTGGAGGCATAAGACATTGCTGTGAGTTTCAGTGTTTATTCCTATGTGAAGTTATATTATAGTATTTGGAATGAAATGTTTTCTTTGCAATGCTATGAACTGATACACTTATTCCAATGGAGCAATGAACTGAAAGTTGAATTTTAAAATTGACTGAAGACAGAGTTTAAAAGAAACACATTTTAAAAATAGAAACCTCTCAAATTAGGACTGATTTACAGGCACAGCATTAATAATTTGTTAATGCTGAGAAATGCTTGAAAGCTCACGCTTTATGATTGTGTGCAAGCTAAGCACTACAGAAGGGGAGGTCAGGAAGATGCTGAATCAGGCCAGTGAGCCACCACTACTGTCAGGAATCCTTCCTTCCCATTATAGAAAAACACTAGTGATGAAATTTGGGTAGGTGGGCATAGCATTTTACTGGGAAATTCATCTCCTTTTTCCATGAGATAGAAGGATGAAAACTTGTAAGCCATTTTCTCTTCTCTTTTTCCCTTTTGCCCAAACTATTGGACAGAGTCTCAAATCCATATTTTTGTCTCTTTATCCCAAGCCATGAAAGAAGATCAGGATCTAATCCAAAGCTGTAAAAATTTGTTGTATTTGTGAAATTTAACTGAAAAACCCAGGTATGACATGGAATCAAAAGAGATACAAGGTCTTCTTGTAACAGTTACCCAATGCATGTTCTGCTGGAGTTAAAATGTGGTGGCAATTTTGGAACACATTTGGAAGAGAATCAGACAGGAGCATAAGAGATTTTTGCCCTTTGCCCAGGCCAGTGCTGCAGTGCTGGAACACACGCTAACCCTCTGGGCATTGTATTAGAGAAGGATTGGGGAGCACTTGGAGAGTGTAGACAGGGAAACTTTTACTGAGGAAAGGCAGCACGATTAAAGTGATTAACTGCCATGAAACAGTTCATTACAGAGTCCTTTAAAGTCCAAGTCTCTAACCCCCAGGGTTTCACTTTCTTGCTTTTAAAAATTCTGTAAAGTAAAATAATAGTGATTTTTCTCTGAAGAAAGGATGAGAAAGCTTGGCAAGTGGGAGGAGCTCAGATGGAGGCAGAACCTTCTGCTTTATTGCTCTTTGTAATCTCTAACTGATATTATAAAACTTCCCAATGAAATATGATCTTCCAAGCCTTCAGAAGCCAGAATGTCCAAAGTTATTTTGCTAACATTTATTTGCAGGCATGCCTCAGAATTGTCAAATATAAGAATGTGCTAGAACTGGCTGGGTAGCCTTCAGCTGAGCAGTTCCACTCTTCTGTGTAGATGACAAATAGATTTCTCGCAAGTTTTGGGCCTTGTTACCAACTCTGAGATAACTAGGTGTTCTTGGTTTGGCTGGGATAGGGTTCACTTTCTCCCGAGTAGCTGTGTTTTTGATTTAGTGTAAGAATGTTGATAACATGCTGAAGATTTAGGTGTTGCTAAGTAGCATTTATCCAACATCAGCGATTTTTCAGTTTCCTGTCTTCTGCCAGCAAGCAGATACAGAGGTAGCTGGGAGGCATCATCACCCAGGACAGCTGACCTGAGCTAGCCAAAGGGATATTCCATACCGTAGGGTGCAGTGCTCGGTGTGTAGAAACTGGGGGTAGGTAGCTGGGAGTGCTAATTATAGCTCAGGCATTGGTCAGCAGGTCGTGAGCAGTTGCATTGTTCATAATTTGTCTTTCTTGGAATTATTATTAGTAGTAGCAATAGTAACAATAACAGAAATTAAATAATAATAATGAACTGTTGATATCTCAACCTATGAGTTCTAACTTTTTTCCTGAGTTCTCCTCCTCATTCCACTAGGGGTCAGGGGGTATGAGTGAGCAGCTATGTGGTTAAACCACGGCACTAAGCATTAAAAACAGAGGATGTAAGCATTAAAACCAGCAGATGTAAGCTTAACAGGCTCTCTAGAGCTGTCTAGGCTTCTTTGGGCACTTTAAATATCTCCTAATGTATTAGAGTTTGGACTTTCACAGCTGATCTTGTAGCCTTTGAAATCTTGGCCAGTGAAAACACAACTGGGCTTTCCAAGGTGATAAAAAAAGGTCTCGGTGAGTTCCATAGGAGAATAAAGGGCATTTTGGTGTTGATTGCTAAGGCAGCATAAGGCAGTTAAGCTATTATGAGTTTATCTCTACTTCTGTTTATCACAAGGGTGAAAAAATCTTGTCTAGATCTGAATTCCACCAGTCTGTTTTCTGCACAGCTCTTTTGGCCTTAGTTCTGCATCAATCTTTATCATGCTGTTGTATCATTCCACTGCTCTGAGCATCTAAGCATGTCACAGTCTATAGTATGTTTGCAATAAAGCAGTTAGGGAAGTGCTGTTTCCATTTTTATGGATGAAAAATTGTGTTTTGTTTGTGATTGGGTCCTCTATGGTACTGGGATATAGGCATCAAAATGTGTTTCAGCATCTACATTAAAATGGAAGTTACATAGGAGTTTTGATAGAGAGAGAAGAGGAAAAGAAGAGAAAACAAAGCCAGATGTTTGTCGAGGCCTCAGCTAGCAGCCTAGCTTGGCTTTGCATCCTAAGTGAACTCTGATCGATTGGTGTATGAAAACTGCTATTTTAAGTAAGAGCACCAAAAGATTCTGGTACAATGCCTTGTGAAACACTGACACATTTTATTGTACTTACACATTCTGAACTGTTTGCTGCTTGTTTGAAAGAGTATTCTTAATATAGGAAACGTTTTTGTGATGGAAGAAAAGAAAATACAGTAAAATATTATCTATGCTAAACCTCTCTAAAAGTTTTTGTTTTGACTTGTTTCACTCTCACTTCCTCCCCTAAGAAGACAGACTTTCGTTCATGCTACCAAATGCTTGGTGTGCAGTGGTTGCTATGGTAATTATTTCTTGTAATGAGTTAGTGTTATAAATGGCTAGGATTTAATGAAGAGTTCCCTCAGGAATATCTTGATCAGTTCAGATTGCCTTCTTTGGGCTATGCATCCCTGTGAGACACACCGGGGTGCTGGGCGTTCACAGACTGCAGCAGAACCAGGCTAGCTGTGATGTTTCATCATTCCTGAAATCTCCCATGCTTATTGCAATCTAATTCTGTAAGAAACACAAGCAAATTATGCAGAACTTATTAATGAATTGGGCTGGGAATCTGCATGGTTCTGCTTCCCTGTACTGAGGGAGTTTAATGTGTCAAATCCAGATATGGCTATACTTATATTTTCAACAGTGCAGTCTCTCTAAAGGTACTTTGTAAGCCAGTATCAGCCCATACCAAACCAAACAGCTCCTTCTAGATACACCAATTACTAGAGGTATGACCTAGATTGTGGGAAAGTCTCACTGGCTGCTGATTTTTGTGCTTGAGATTTTTTCCGCTCAAGAGTTGAGACCCAACATAGAAGCTGCAGAAGTGATGTGTTTGTGAGTTTTTATGAGGCAATAAATATTTTCAGCACAGGTTACAAAACACTCCAAACTTTCGGAGAACCACACTGCAGGGGGAAAAAAGTGGTAGCGTGTGTGAGATACTTAATGTGTTGTATGTAAATTTACTTGAAATAACAATATCTAGGTCATACTTAATTTGTTTTTGTACTCCACATGCCAATTTTAATACTTGAGCTGGTTAATTAGGAAAACATGTTTGCTAGGCTTAAAAGTGATTTAAAATGAGATTGTTTTAAATTTGACTTTGTCTGAACAGAGACATTTACACCTCAAATATTTCAGAGCCCCCATCAGACTGGCTCAAATTCTTTGCCTGTTTCTCAATGAGTAATCTCTGTACCGTTCCCTTTTACCAGATGTACCAAGGGTTCTTTTTTTGAGAACATTGTTTTTCAGACTGTGCTAATGCATCTTTAATCATTCTTTTTCCTCTTTCTTATACATTTGCCATATAGTTCTAGGTGGAATTGCCTCTTCAGATTTTTTTCCCCTCTTGCAGTGGCACATTCAGAATGAAATTGTTGTGCTCAGTAGTGCCATTGTCACATTATAACAAGGAAGGTGCTTCATCATATGTCGGAAAATGAGTTGATCCCTCAGCTCCTTCCTGAAGATTTCATGTTGGAGAACAGCACTCGTTTTTATGCACCAAGCCATTACACTGGAAAAGGACACATTAAAGCTGTCAAAGTAGTTTCAATCTATGATACCAGTGTATCACATTAACAAGTTGCGTTGCAAGAGATTTTCAGTATTGTCACTTATAAAGGTGTAAGAGGTGGATGTTTTTAAATGGACAGTCACTAATGTTTGGCAGTCACTAACAGCAAGCCTTGCTTTAAAAATATTAGAAAATTAGGTAATTGTTTGGTCTAATTAATACAGTCAGGTCAGTCGGTGTCTACTGTATTGTGCTACTATATATTTATGATGTTAGATCTGTCTGTGGGTTTAATTCCATAATGGGTAGAAAATCAATATAGGTTGTCTCATTGTTAATCGGCAGCCCAACAGTGTTGTTTATATGCTGGTCAGAAAACAAAACAAGGATTTAAGTGAAAGATAGAGAGGGAAACAAATAGAGATATATGCAGAGACAAAAAGATTGTATTGACATGTGAAAACGAGAAAAAAGTACCAAGTTCAGCAAGCTGAAAACTCTATTACAAATGTGTGCAGTCTGAGTGAAAAAAACTTCATTAAATCTGTGAAAATACCTGCTTAAATCATCTTACTGTGCTTGTTAGTGCAAACAGTTTTGAAGCATTAACACTATCCCGACATTTTTCTGTATCTCTGTAAGAATTAGTGTGAGCAGTAGAGTATCTGTTGTTTAAAGTGGTTGTGTGGTATTGTGAGGGTGTGGTTATGAGGTTATGACTTGGGTGCATGAGCAAAATGATTATGTTGTCTGCTTACAGTCCTCATGTTCCAATGCTCTGTGGCTGTCACTGGTTTACAGCTACCTTTTATCGTTGGGCTATTGGGATCACCTTTCAGAGGCCTGCTTGAGATGAGGATAATCTTTTTGGAGTTGTCTGCTGTCACGACTTGAGGAAAACCTAATTCCAAGATTGCCTTTTGCTGTATTAGGAAAACAAGTCTGGTTTGATGCACCTGGATTTTAGAATAGTAGTGCATTTCAAAGGAAATTGAAACCTTTTCTTCTACCTATTTTGTATTTCTAGGTTCTTGTTTTATAGGCAGAAAACCTTTTAGTTTCATGGATCTTTAATTTTGAGGAATAAAAGCCACTGTTTAGTTATGGAGTAGCATGTAGCATAGTTCATGCCTTGCCATACCATCTGCTGCTTCAGCCATTCTCAGAGAGACAGAGGTGAAAGGAGTTCCTCCTAGGGGCAGAAGGAAGTGGGTTTTTTTAAGCTGTTGAGCAGGAGTTATCTCTTCAGTTTCTTGAGTTTCACCAGCATTCAGCATAAGCAAAGGTGCTCAGTGTACCTTTGTGTCATAGTATGGTCTCTTAGGGTTAGCTGCAGGTAATATGGCAAAATTTGTGGTGGGGGAATATGGGGAGGAGCAGATGCTCTGTAATGGTGACTGTGCAGCAAAACACATAACCTCCTTCCCATGAGCAGTGAGGGCCTGCTGTTGGTTGTAGAACAGAGAACAGACTGATTCTCTCCTTGAGAATCCTATAGATTAGTACTGTACACTTGCTTCCGTCTTTGAGGTGTCTCACAGGACTCACTTGATTCTTGTCTTCATTTTACTGAAGGGAGGTGTTTTCTTCCATAAACAGGTGCCCCCACTTGGATTTACCCTGTACTTTTGAGCTGTCCCCTGTGGTAAGCTACTCGTTCCTAAGGAAATCTTCGTTGGTAAGTGTACTGTCTGATTAATACTCTGACCGAAGAAGAGTAAAAACGAGCAGGGTAAAGAATCCTGAGGATACCAACCAGATCTTTGATAGCTGAATAAGACAAAAGTGACAGTTTCTGAGGTGAGATACAGGGGAAACAGAGTCTTTTTACTGAGAGATTGGATTCCAGAAAATCTTCCCGGATTAATTAAAAAAAATGAACACAAGGAACAGGGATTGAGGCACTTGAAATGAAAGCCTGTAATACCTGTAATCGTGACGTGGACTAACAGATAGCAGGCTTCCTGGCAAGGAATAAATAGCCCTTTGTACATCTTAAGATATTTCTTCAGGAAGCAGAGGAGCAGAGAGTAGACCAAAAGAAGGACAACAACTAAAAGGGCTTGAGGGTCCCTATGAATACTCTAGGTACTATCAGGTTGGAAAGAATTTCCTGAGGAAAGAATGAGGTATTGATGGCAGTGGCCACAACTCACTCCAGTTTGACCAGTTAGCAGATGAGGAACAAGATCAGAATCACTAAAGCAGTAAGGTGAATGTGTTTATTATTATGGGAAGAGTAGTCAGAGGACCAAATGGCAATGAATCCATAGAGTGGAAATAAGCAGAGGTAAGCTCCTGTTGTGTTGTCAGAAAGTAATCTGGAAGCATGGAGAGAACAGAGATAATTTTTTCAAATAATGTCCTGAAGAGACATGTGGTGATATAATATTAATTGCCTAAATATAGTGTAAAGAATTCAGCCTTTGCACACTAGGCAAAACTAGGTGCTGTAGAGAATGTAGTACTGATGCTATTGGTGAGGGAATCTGCTACTGATTGGTGACTCTCAAAGGAGTTTTTGTTTTAGAGGGGGCACAACTAGAACCCACTGATTATTTGCTACATTTTCCCTTCCCATTTTGTATTCCTTCTGTATAACACAAGATGGAAGACATCAATCAGCCAGCAATGATTCCCTCTTGATAGTGAACTAGACCACAAATAATGCCCTCTGCCAAAGCACAGACAATTCTCAAACGGATGAGAACAAAACAATACAGAACTATTAATTGCCTCTTTAAGAGTATAAAACCACTCTGCTGCTTGGAGCAGTGCAGCTCTTTAGAATCTTTAGCTGCTAATGACCACTGGATTCTGAGGGGCTACAGTTGTCTTCCCAATTATTTAAGAACCTGAAGCAGTCTCCAAGTGGTGAGTGTTAAAAAACGGAAAATCAAAGCAATGTGCTATATTGTGCATTAAAATGAGTGGTTTGTGGTACTGTGTTTTTATGTAATTTGACATTTAGAAAACTAAAGACAATCAAATAAAATAATAAAAAATGGTTTTTCCTCCTTCCACGTAAAAAAAAGTTAATGATTATTGTGATCAAATATTCAAGGTGATTTTTCACAAAAATGAGGATTATATTATTCTATTATTTTTCTTTGAGACATACACTTAAAAAAGCTTGGCCTACTGTGGAGAAAAGCAGTGCTGAAGGATCTGTGCTGCTGTTTGTACAGACACATGAATGGAAATTCAAGCTGAGCAAAACCACTCTTGCTGCTGCCTTGTCTTTGTTGAATGTTAGCTGTGTGCTGATTGAAGAGCAGCTGGTTGTTGAGTTGTTTCCCCACCTGAGCCCTGAGTATTCTTGCCCACTCCCTCCTGCCCTCAACAGTTACACTCTGCAAAAAGAGGCTCGTGACCTTCAAGTAACCAGCTTACTGACATCTATGCCTCAAGAAGAGGGAGGTGCAGCTCCAGTAATGCTAATACCTCCACTAAACACAAAAGACCACAATTAATTAATAATTCAAGCTGAGAGGAACCTTTGGAATTAGAGTTTATTTCAGAGCTTGCTAAGTTTGCTTATGGCCATGTCCAGTCAGGTTTTGAAAATCTCAGGAGCTGGAGGCTCCACAGAGCTCCTCTGGCACAAAGAGGGAAGAGAGAGAGAGGGAGGATTCCTTGTTCCATGGCAATGAGATGAGGGAAGAGGATCCTTTTTAGTTGTAGTTGAATTGGATGGATCTGTGAATTTTCCTGACATACCGGAGAGTTTGATAACTGAGGAAACTATTATGCATTTCCTTTTAAACAAGCACTCATTTCAGAGTCTGGATTCAATATGTCCACCAGAATTTAAGAAAATATTTTCTCAAGGGAATTACCAAACATTACCTTTTAGTAAGTAGTAGTAGTCTTCATAAATACTTCTGTGGTTGGACTGGACTCTGGGTGTAGGTGTTACAACCACTAAACTCATCCAAACTGCTGTGAATTGGAAGTTAGTAGCTGAGACAAATGAGCAGTCTCCACAGCAAAACACAGCTGTATACTTGCGCCATGGCTGAAGGCTGTGGAACATTTGCTCGATATTTACCCAGGTAGAGAGAGGTAAAGCACTGACTGAAGACAGCTTGCAATAGAGGAGAAGCAGTCTGAGCTCTTCCTCAGACCAGGAAAACGACTTGGGCTTAGAAAAGAGTTTTTGTCTGAAAGAGCTTTGCAAGTAAGTCACTGTCTTGGCATCTTTGTGCTTTAAGAAAGCTGCAGAGAAGTGCCTGATTTCAGCATATATCTGCTGTCTGATCATCACAAGGATTTGTCATTTGCAACCACCAGCGATTTAGGAAGGAAAAAAGTCAAAACACATAAGTTAGAGATCTGGTTCATATCTACAGAAATAAAAGTGATTCCGTCTTGACAAAAGAGTGGTTTGGGAATGTGGTTCATTAAAGACTCTCGTCCAGAAAGATACTGAACATTGAGATATTGATGCATGTAGTAAGGTTGAATGAACTCAATGTTTGACTGTAAAATGAATTGATGAAGATTAGATTTTTAGCCACCTGGCCAGGCTGTTTCACTGCAGCACAGATTTTAAATAGGACATATGAATAGAGAAGGAGGCAACAGCAACTCTCCTGCTTTGTGAAACATCAGCTAGAATAAAAGTAGCCAGTGTTGCACCTGAAGGAGCATTGGTAATCACCCCACATCCAAATGAGTAATTAACTGAAATAATTACCAGCCTTGAGATGGATTCACACACTTTTTGCCTGTGACAGTGTCAAGGATAACAGGTGTTGAGAGTGCCTTGAAGGGACAAAGATTAAAGATTATTTCATTAACTGGATTCCTTTAGGCAGAGAAGTCTTGCGTTTTATCCTGTCATGCACTCTAAGCAGCACCTCATTCTCCTCATGCTTTGGCAGTTTTGAAGCTGAGCTTTTGACAGAGAGTGAATATTGTTTAATCTGGGAGAATGGTCTGTCCTTGAGAATTCAGTAAACTATCTCTGTGCCTCTGCGTAGTCTGATTCCTGCTCAGGGGCCCAAGGAAAACTGGAGCTGAAGAGACACTGAGTAGCAGTCTCCCTTTTACTGAGGTTTAGATTAATTAGGAATAAAAATATCTCAGCTGTTACTTTACTTGAAAACTTGCTGTTGGAATATTATGTGTGTTTCTAACTAATTGTTCTAATATGTGCAAAGCTGCATGGTAAAGAGTGCTGACAGTGTCCTGACATTTCCTCATGCATGCTTTTAGATAGTTTTGTTTTATTATACCCAGAGACCTCATCAGGGCAAATATCCTTACAGTGTTCACTCTAGAAAATGTCAACTTTTACTTCTTTAATGGAAAGCTCAGTGTCAGAAACAGCAAACCTTCCAACAACCACTTCTCATCTACATATTTTGCTATTCCAAATATTCTGCAGCTATTAGAACAATTTTCAAACTTTTTTTTTTTTTTTTTTTTTTCCCATTTCATAGCAGTGACTTGCAGGGAGAATGTCTCTCAAAACTGTCACTGAAGTTTAATATATTATCAGAGTGTACACCTGCATTATATCCATGGCAGATCTGTGCAAGTTACTGTTTGAATCTCAAGATGTGATGGACCATGGGGGAGAGAGAGAATGGGTGGAACTGTTGGAAACTGACTGGTGCAATAGTTCACCTGCAGAAATATTTTTTTTTTCCCATTTAAAGCATTACTTTGTCCTGCTTTCTCCACTAGCTTTATTATAATTTGAAGGAGATTTTTGCCTAGGTGGTGCATGTTTGTTTAATGATCTTGCTTTTATCTGCTCTCATTTTATTCCTCACTAGGGTGCGAGTATTTGCCCATTTAGGTGTAATAGGTTTTTTTGACTCACGATCCTTTACTTCTGTTTTCCACTCATCTGTTTGTTGCTGGATTTTAAAAATTTCCTATGTTCCTCAACTGTAATATATTATTCCCCAGAGCTGAAGCAAGTTAGATACAAAGTATGGGTCTTCATCCCTACCTGGCATCAAATTAATGACAGTTCCTAGCATCCTGTAGTTCAAAGGCCCGTAGCTAGTTCAAGGTGTCTTGTAACTTTACTACTACTGTTTATGGGACAAGATATGCTATAGTGTTATGCAGTGTGCTAATCCATCTGCCTCTAAGAAGACCTTACTTGATGCTGATGGTAAGCTGTGCAGCACTAAAACACATGAATCTTTGTTACTGTAAACTGCTCTCTCTGAAGTCATGTAAGAATAACAGCAGCAGCCTATGGCAGACACCTGTGAGCAGGTTAAGTTCCAACTGCTTTCTGACATGATTCTGCTTCTCTCAGCATTTCATACACTACTGCTGCCACAGTTTTGAAGATTTTTTTTTTCTAATTTTCCTCCCTGTGGTTACTCAAGGAAGCACCTAGATAATTAACTGGGACCATAAATATTACTTGTTAATCTATATTTTCAATATGGATATGTAGTAGATTTTCTGAGAAAAGTCAGCTACAACAAATAAAGCTAAGGGTAAATTGAGCATGCAAAACTTCTGAATTTTGCCAGTGAGTGGCTTAACTGCAAACGGCTGGTTGAAATTCCAGTACCCACAGGTCTTTGTAGGATGAAGTTCTCAGTAGTCTTCATATTCATGGAACCAGGCTGTGAGGGAAATATTTTGTTATTCAGGAAAAAGATGAAAGTCTGGCTTGAATAAATGTTGTTGCATTTTGCCTTTCAGGGCTTGAACTGATCTGTCTTCCCAGATGGATCCTCCACCTCTCGTGGGACCCTCGCTTCATGTTTGTGGGTTGTGCTCCTAGAACATACGATTTTTTCCCCTCTAATGCTATAGTCTGGTGGCTATTAATGGCATGTTAAAGGACAGTTGTACAAATATGCTTTGCAAATGTTATGAACAGCCACAGACTTTGAATTAGTTGCTGTTCAAGAGTTTGAAAGCTTTTAAGTTTAAAATTATTTTAATAGTCCTAGAATTACACTGTTTTGAGCTAGGTCACGGGATCACAGGATGACAGGGTTTGGAAGGGACCTAAAGAGTCATCCAGTCCAACCCCCCTGCCATAGCAGGACCATACAATCTAGCTCAGGTCACAGAGGAACGCATCCAGACGGGCCTTGAAAGTCTCCAGAGAAGGAGACTCCACAACCCCTCTGGGGAGTCTGTGCCAGTGCTCTGTGACACTTACAGTAAAGAAGTTCCCCCTTGTGTTGAGGTGGAACTTTTCTGTGCTGCAGCTTACATCCATTGTTCCTTTTCCTATTACAGGGAGCAAGTGAGCAGATCCTGTCCCCCCCTTCCTGACACCCAGCCCTCAGATATTTATAAACATTAATGAAATCCCCTCCCAGTCTTCTCTTTTCCAGACTGAAAAGCCCCAGGTCCTTCAGCGTCTCCTCATAAGGCACGTGCTCCTGCCTCCTAATCATCCTTGTAGCCCTCCTCTGGACTGTCTCCAGCAGATCCCTGTCCCTCTTAAACTGGGGAGCCCAAAACTGAATTCGGTATTCAAGATGGATTTTCACCAGGGCAGAGTAGAGCAGGAGGAGAACCTCAGTGTGACAGAACAAGCCTAGTCTTCATAGTATACATTTACTGAATAACTAGAGGAATAATCTGTGGAAGTCTACCACTGATTAAGAAAAACAGAGGGAAAAGTGTCATATTTGAAATAAATGATAAGATTTTATGCTGCTTTTTTTGCATGGGAAAATGCAAATACTTAATGTGTAGGTGGGATGAACTTGGATAACGTTGAACATCTGTAACGCAGCTTATAAGTCAAACAGTTTAATACTGCCGGGGAAGGTAGAGATACTTTCTAAGAGGTAGAGAAGACAGATGTCTAACACTCCCTGACTTCCATAAGAACTGAGTACTTCAGAGTACTCAGCACAGTCCAACTTTCATGTCTGCAACCCCTGAGGGTAAGTGGAAATATTTATCTACTCCTACCTATAGAAGGTAGTTATATGTAACTTAGTCTCAGATGCTCTTAGTGACCTCCTCAAATTACTTTTCTTAAGGATTTATATATCAGTAAAACAGATGGGAGATACAGAGGTCCAGAGGCAGCGAAGTGATAGCAGCCATGTTAAAACCTACTATTTGTGTTCAGCACAAGACAGAAATCTGAGAGATCCCTGTGAGTTCCAGAAAGGAACCCACTCCTCTGCTTCCTAGGGTATTCCCAGAAGACAGGATGCTACCAGGAAGCTTGCTTGCTGGTCTCTGTTTCGTATTGCATTTCAAATCCAACACCTGCTTGGTGTTAGATTTGAAATGGTAACCCATTTCAAAAACACACAATGCAGATATCTTTCAAGAAGGAAATTGAGCATGCAAAGAATTAAGGTAGCACATTGATGAGACTGAAGCTATTTTGAATAAGAACAAACACCCTTAGGCTTTTGGGATTTTAGTACAGAATTTTGAAAAAAACATCAAAGAGGGAAAAGTAAATACTGGTTTTGCAGCTATTGACACTTCAAATTCCATTTAAGAACAGCAATATCAGTTGGATGTTTCACACAGCATGATTTCCTTAGCCAGATAAGCATTTGCTCTTGGATGTAGAAACAGACATTTTGCATCGAATTGCGAAAAAATGTAGGCAAGTTGGTCTGGTTTGGGTATAAAAATATGCAGAGTTTTAAAATGGTAAATATTATCAGCGATTTTTCATTGATTTAATGTATCGCTAAGAGAATTCAACAAGGTTAATCAGGTAGGAGCTTTTTACAGGTTTTCCATGAAGAAAGCATTTTCCCTAGGTAAACATCCTGTTGAGGTTTTAGTTAGGGTTTCCCTAATGTCGTTTTTCTGCAGTGTGTGAATGCTTTCACTAAAGGACTTGGGCTGACTTTTCAATGCATTAGAAAATGTAGTACACAGCCAGATGGTACTGTGGTACTTGTACTGTGGGGAGAACATTTATATAGCAGAATCACAAAGATGGGCTTTCATACCACTGCTGAAAATCTAGAGAATTTGCCAGCTCAAAAAGAAATCCACATAAAGTAATTTTTAAATGACTTTTCACTTGATGTCTGTTAGTTGCAATGTCACAGAGTATCAAGGTTTGACTATAATGTTTTAAAATAGATGATTAATGATTTTTCCTTATATTCTTCAAGGTGCCTTGAAGTACCTTTTGAGTTAAAGCTTGTTCAATCCTAGGGCTTAGAGAATTGAAAGAAGAAAAGCTGGAACCCTTTGGGGTTGCCCTTTCTCCTCATCTCTCTGGGCTGAGCACTGTTAGTCTGGGCTGGAGCAACATGAAGAAAAGGAAGAGAAAGAACTGTCTGCCTAGTGCAGGTGATGCAGTCCCAGGAGAAGCTGGGCATGCTCTGGAGGGGAGCTGTGATTTGAACAGCTACTTTGACAGAGTAGCACAACCACAACAATGATAGTTGTGGTATGCCCAAACTGCCTTAAAAAGTACAGACATACCCACAGAGTTGTTACAGTGCAGGGTGTATGGTTGTCTAATGCAGACATAGAGAAGCACAGGCAGTTGAAAAGAGGCTAATCTTAGGAACTGTGAGTTTCTCCTCTATCAGTGGTGGACAACTTGCTATGAAAATAAGATTGCAACAAATGAATCAAGATTTCAGAAATACCCGTGACAGTAATAGAATATCTGCCACTTTGTAAATGCTTCATTGACCTGGGCTGAGATATAAAAAAATATTCAAGATTGATAATGTTCTAGAAACCAGAATACGTTTTTTATATATATATANTGCATTTCCTGAGCATGACCAATGTAGCACTAATTAAAGTAGTCTTCTAGTCAAGCAGAGGTGGGTCAATGAGGTAAAGAGATTCCATTCAACAGTCCTAGAGAAGAAAGTAAAAAACTGTTCAGAAGATCATGTCCTCTTGTCTCCTTTCACAGGTGATCTGATTACCAGTAGTAGATTCCAGTTCTAAATCCAACAGAAAATAAAACACTTAGTCTCAAAAATGAAATNCCCAAATGGAACAAAAGGACTAAGTATGTATTATCAATAAATAGATTACTGAGCAACAGCTAGAAAATTTCAGTTTGCAACCTGAAAAAAAAAATCAGTTTCAAGATGCATTTGTTTCACTTTCCTGTATAAAATTCCCCTCACTTTATTAAAAAAACCTCAACCTGACACATCATTTTTAGCAATTCCTCTCTGTGGGTTTGGGGTTTTTGGTGGTAGTTGTTCTCCCCACCCCCTACCCGTTTGGGTTTTTTGTTTTGGTTTTTTTTTTTTTGAGATACTTATTCTCTGTCACTTTAGCTCCTTCTGTTATTTTCCATATACGAATCACTATTCCTTCATGATGCAGAAAAGAAATCATGCTGCTCAGCATGCAGAAAAGAAATTATGCTGCTGGGCAATTCCATTTGTGACTTTAACTATTGTATCTGATGTGGTTTGGAGAAGCAAGCCACCAAAGATTTCCAAAACTCTGTGGTGTAGTTTGGGAAATACTTAAAGCAATGCTACAGAAGTTGTTCTGTGAACCTGCTGCTTCTGCCTCCATCCCTTGTGTTTGTTTGTGCAGTCATGCAGTAAACCAAATGAAGAATCAGCCAGGTCCTCACTGCTCATTGCCTTCTGTTCATAAATCTTTTTGGTGGACCTAAATAATATATAGTTAATTACTGATTTTCACACTTCTCTGACTGCGTGTGCAAGCAGGTATCACCTGTGGAGCTGGGCTCTGAATCCTCCCGGACACTGGGGAAGTGAGCTTAGATGTATGTGAGCTTTTGCATACACAATAGTGAGAGGTGAGGGAGATTTGTATGGTATTTACGGCATAAAGAATGAGTTGAAGGAAGTGTGCATTATCTGCTGTAACTCTCGATCCAATCTTAAAGGATGAGGCTTTTTAGACTCAGGCCCCAGATCTTTGGAGGCCAATCCCAGTAATTACTCCATGTGAATATTGGATCTGGTCAGTGTGCCTGCTTGGTCTGTCTTACGTATATTTTGTAATGCTTTTATTAGTATTGTGATAGTGTAAAGTGCCCCTTTTTATTACTGATAGGGCCTATTGAAAAGCTAAGCATAGTTGGTGTAAACACTTTTAAATAAAATAAAATCTAGGGAGTAGTGAAAGCTAAGTTATGCAAAGCTTGGACATTTTAAAGAGAGGTATGGGTCTTTTGATGAATAGGAAATGTGTTAGGAAGTTCTGATTAATTATTAATATATTGAATAAGAGCTATAAATATTAATATTTTATACCACAGAGATATATTTATATAAAATAATTTTGTAGTTGGTTAGTTAGCTGGTTGGAGTATGGCTTCAAACGATCTACAGAAACAAGTGAATCCTCCTTTATCTCAAATATAATTAGCCATTTAAATGTCTTGGGTCAATTTATTAACACTTGATTCATCGGGGTGTAACTTTTATTAGGCTTTATTGCTATCAGAAATTATATCCTACACAAATACAATAGAGATTTAAATGTTCTGTAGAATGAGCCAATGCTTCCTAACTTTATTGCACAGTATTGTAATGAACCTTGACCAGCTGTAGATTTGATAAGTGTAAAATATTACTGCTTGCTGCTAATTTTGTTCCTTTTTAATGACTGATAATCCATGTCGATTTAGTGTGATAGTCACAATCCAATACTGTTTTCTTGCTATAAATGTGATTGTAACAGGAGTTATTAAGTGTGTCTGCATAATAAAATTAGTCAGGGAAGCTCTGTATATTGTTTCCAGGTCTTTGGATTTTCATTATAGTAGTAGAGCTTGTTAGACTGTACAGCTTGATGGTTGCCAGCACAGACTGACTCTTTTGTACTTCTCTGCTCTCAGTCTTCTGTAAAATTCATCATATGTAAACTCAGGGTATCATTTTGGGAAGAGCATGAAAAGTGTCATAGGGAAGAAAGGAAGGAAACTCATCTGGGCAACAAAGTATTGCAGATGTGTGTACTGGTTTGAACTAATTGGAGGATTTGAATGAAAAATTAGGCTATAGGGTGAGAAATGAAAACATATAATACTACTTCACTTACAGCTTTACTGAAAAAGAAAAAAAAATGTTTTAAGAGTTGTAACCCAGATATAGATAAGTCAGACTGCTTCAGACCTCTCTGGCCTGTGGCTGGCTCCTTGCATGGCTCCTTTTCCCTGCCTGTTGTAGCTGATTCTGAATAATTCTACTAACTTCTTTTCCTACTGCTAACCCCCCTGGCCGATCTACCTTCGCCTATCTGCTACATCAACAGGTGGTGAGATAAGATTGGAGAAGGGGGGAAAGGTGGTAGGGGTGGTTAGAAACCCCTCTTAGGGATTTTGATCTCTGGGAGGGGTGTGGTGTTTCTGTATTACCTTTTCACTGCATATGTCTGTAAATATCTGCTATGCATTGTAAATACCTGTTTGTATATTGTGCATAGCTGTAAACATAAAGCTTCATTCATCAACTTCCAGCTGCCTGAGTCCTAGCCTGGGTTATTTCACAGTGTGGGGAGGGCAGGCAATTGCTAACCCACCACACTGTGTAAGAGTTGCTTCAAGGGGCAAACTTGATGTCTGTGTGAGAAGGTAATCATGACATCTCAGTAATCCTGCAACACTGACAAATGCCTATTCATCAGTGGGCCAAAGTGTATGAAAGGATCCTAGTGAGGAAACCTAAACTGAAGCCTCTCCTTTATCAGTATCCAGCAGCGTATGCCACCTTCAGATAACAAACTGTTGCTTCAGAGTCATTCTAAGAACCACACCCTTCCTCGTAGACTTGCTTTGATCTTGCCTAACCTAAAGACTTCTATTTCCGTTCTTGAGCCTCTAGATTTGAAGTGGAGATTTATAAGAGTGGATAAAATCCCAGATGTGAGAGTGATTAAAAAGCAGCTTTCTATAGTTTCATACAATTTTTCAAAGTTTTTTTTTCAGTGAGTAGCTATGTGATCTCTCTACTGATAGCTTGGCAGAACAGTAACTAAAACCTGTACCCATATCTGGGTAGTATCTCAAAAGAAACTATCCTGCAGTTAAAAATTATATTTAATGCCCAAGTTTCTCTTGATTAGCTTACTAAAATGTCCTTGATGGCAGTGCAGCCAAGATTTTGGTTGGGAAAACTGTTCCACTGAGCTTTGCTGTGCTCTCTTTAACTGTCCATGCACACCAGGCTGCACTGATTGTTGGACTGACAAAATAACAGTTCATATCTTTCAATGTAAGGTAGGGATAAATCTAAGGATTCATAGACTTCTCCCCAAGAAAAATAAAGCAGAAAACAAGGTGAAAAGTATGTGCAGAGATAACTGTTTTAGTCTAAGGTTTATTACACCATCTCTACATTTCAGTGGCTGCATGGTAGAAGGTGTAAAGCTCTTCTGATTCTGTGTTTATGCTTACAGGAACCTTTACAGTCTCTGCACTTTGCAGTCTTGCTATACTAAGGACCATTCAAATGTTCTTCCCATATACTTGCAATTTCTAGCACGGCTCCAAGGCTGAGAGAATTGGGGCTTTTCAACCTGGAGAAGAGAAGGCTTCGAGGAGACCTTATAGTGACCTTCCAGTATCTTAAGGGGGCCTATAGGAAGGCTGGGGAAGGACTATTCACAAAGTCTTGTAATGACAGAATGAGGGGGAATGAGTTCAAACTGGCAGAGGGGAGATTTAAACAGGATGTTAGGAGGAAGTTCTTCACAGTGAGGGTGGTGAGACACTGGAACAGGTTGCCCAAGGAGGTTGTGGCTGCTCCCTCCCTGGAGTTGTTCAAGGCCAGGCTGGATGAGGTCTTGAGCGACCTGATCTAGTGGGAGGTGTCCCTGCCTATGGTGGGGGTTTGGAACTGGATGATCTTTGAGGTCCCTTCCAACCTAAACCATTCTATGATTCTATGAAAACAGCGTAACAAAATAGTGGTAGAAAAATAGATTTAGTATCAGCTTTCCTGTACTGATTTTCAGGCTACCATTATGGCTGACATATACTCCTTTGTGAAGGACTTCTGCAAGTATTTCTAGGCATCAAAGATGTTTCTTCTTTGCTGGCTCAATCCTCTCCCCAGCACTACTTGAATCAGACACTGTGTGGTAGTTTTAGCGAATGCTAGCTGGTGCAGAGCTGCTTCGTGCCAGAGGACAAAGTGCTGAGAGAATAGTTGACATGTCATGAGTATCTGAAATCTGGCCAACATTAGTAGGAGATTAAGAGGTTAGTCACGGCACCTGCAAATTAATGCATCCATCCATAATTGGAGCTCTTTCATCAGTATTCCCAGGAGACTTTGTGGGATAAGTCCGGTAACTGTCTCTTTATGCCTCTAGAGCAAAATGGGGTTTTGGGGTGGGGTGGAGACATTCTCTCTGCTCAAAGACATAAAGAAAATGGTGCTATTCACTTCTCCAATTTATAATTCGAGTTATTGGGCTAGGTTTCTAGTGTCCCATTCGATTCTTTGCCAGATAAATATGTCCCATATAGATTTAACTCTGGTCTTTAGCTAGCACGAACCCTTAATACAAAACGTGTTCCTTGCAAATAAACACTGGACAGATACAAAGAAACACTGCAAAACCTAAGCCATGCAATGAGCTTCAGAAAGATCAGATCCACAGATGTGCTGACTGAAGTTTAAGAGGCAACTTAACAGATGTACAAAGCTGTAGATCAGAGGGGATATAAAACAGTTAAACTTGCTTAAAGGCACAATGTGTCACAATCTAACGATTACATGCATCCTCAGCCCGACAGAAGAGGGAACATACGCTCAGCTATGTGCTCTTGGCTGTAGGCATGCCAAGAAGATTATAAAAATGCCATGCTGTGATATGTTGCCCTCCTGCCTGAAAGGCTACCATTAAGCTGCTTATTTACTGCACCTATTCAGGCAGCAGTGCAGTTCAGAGTGCTACCTGTCTTCTTGTTGGATAAATTAGTTGTGGATATCACAGGATTATTGCTGCCTATTGTTCAGTCTGGTGAAGGTGGGAAGAGATGAAAGACACTGCTCTGACCTTGTAATGTTTTGTGTGAAATAAGAGATGGGTTTTTTTCGTAGTGAGTGTCATCATTGATCTTGGTAGGACTGATTGTGTTAGCAAGTTTGGAGCTCAATTATAAAGGCTAACAAATTAAAAAGGGAAAATTGTATCTCATTCATACGTACATGTATAGACATATAGAGGGAGAAAGATTTGGGGTAGAGAGAAGTTGGGGGTGGAGATACAGAGGTGCAGAGGAAAGTCCATGTCACTACAGCTTTGTACTCCCTTACTGGCTTTGTAAATCAGCACTGTTTGAAATTAAATCTTCAAGAGAACACACAGGAAAACTTAACCACCCCCTCAACTAAAAATGGAGCTTTAAAAAAATATATTATTTTTTAAATATAAATTGTTTTGCCCTCATGTTTTTTGCGATATATGGAGCTGTGAACTTTAAATTCGTGATAACAGAAATTGACAAGTACAGCATTAAAAAATAAACCATGCAGCCCTACAGGCTTAATTATGAAGTGAGCAGGAAGATAGACACAGAAAATCCTGTTTCAAAATTTTACCTCACATAATATAAATAAAAGATTATGTCTTCTACTGGTAGCCTGTAGATCAAAAGGATAATATAAAATTACTATCCTGTATTTATTTTGCCTTTATTATGTGTATAGATAAACAATATATTTCTCATTTTCTTATGTCTTTTAGCTATACAAAGTAAGAAACACAGATCATATATATATAACATATATGTAATTATTTTTCCATATTCATATAATCATTATAAAGACATGCTTATTCATTGTCAAAATCCAATTTTTCTGCAAAGTATTCTAACTGATAATATGGGAAGTTGAATATAGAATAGACAAATAACTATTGATTGCAATTTGCTCCAGAAATTATGATTCCAAAGAAAGATGTTTTTTGAGAATCACTTAAAAAATCAGACAATCGTTATGATGGTATTTACTGCATAGATGTAAATATGTCATAATACAAACAAGTCTTCATCATTCAGGAACCATGCATGCTGAACTGATAATTGCCTGTGCTGCTATAAAAAACTCCTACTTGTCAAGTTTGTTGAAAGAGGTTTTCTCTTTTCTGGTGGACCATTACAAACTGGAACCATTTTACATGGCTTTGATGTAGCAATTTAGTACAAAAGTTGGATTTTACTGGCAGCAATCAATAACTTGTTCCGTTGATGGTTACACCAAAACGTAAAGTCTGTCATTGTATCTTAAGTGAAAATCTGAAATGCTCATCATTTCCAACTATACATTTTCTATTACTGGCAAAAAAGGAAGAGGAAAGAATCTGAAGCAAACAGGTGCAACTTTCTTCTTCCTTAAACTAGTTACTTGAGCATTTTTTTATTTCCAGTATCAAAATTGCCAGAATAGCAATTGATGTGCAGCCAATAGCATTCTGTCATGCTAAAAGTGGCTCTCTTGTGACAGGAAATCAGGCTCGCAGCAAGAGTCAGAGAATACCAACACCTTTTAATAAGGGCTTACTAAAACTAAGCCTTAGTATTTTCTCCTTGTTACATCTCAGAACGCATGATACTTCCGTGACGGGATTATCAGTGAAATGTTAGGCTGTAATATGCAGGATTCTTCTAACAAACTAATTCCCCATTTCCATATTTGTTTGCCCATAATTTAGGACTGTTTCATGTAAAGCCTTAGTTTGTGAAAGTTGGCCTGTTAACATCAGTCAGGGTGATGGCTGAAGCTGAGCTTTTCTGATACTGTTTTACAGCATTGAGCCCTCTTGGATTATGATCTATTGTCATCTATTATGAGCCCTCTTTGATTATGATCTATCAGATTAAAGCAGACTTGACTCTTTAAAGTCTACGTCTCTTCATATCATTATTAGCTCTACATTTTCTTCTTTTTCCTTCCTCAATCTGCCTCCATCTCATGCACTTTCTGGATGAAGATAGCCCTTTGCAGAAATTAAAGGACAATGTCATATTGCTAACAGGTGTTATAAAAATAGAGCATTGTTTTAATTAGTCATTTTCCATTATATTTGGAGTTAATAATCTTTCAGAAGCCTTTTTAAGACTAATCTTTCACAATAATATGTGGGAATTAAAAAAAAAAAAAAAAAAAAAAAAAAAAAAAAAA
>VWZI01012089.1:1275336-1303980 GCA_013396835.1 Psilopogon haemacephalus
AAAAAAAGAAATAACAGCAAACCAGAAAAATTGTAATAGTTTTTCCTTAAAAACCTGTTAGTCTGGAGCTAGCAGTGGCAACTGTTTGGTGGCAGCACAGACTGTAGTCTTCTCTCCCTTTTGGCGTATAATGCTCTCTGCAGTTATTTTTTACTATTTCTACATCCCCTTGTCCCTGATCTTTGAGGAGGATGATGATGCAGGAGTATATACAGCTACACCATAGCAGATCTCTGATCTATATCTGTCTCTACAGTAATATGACTACACAGCCAAGCTATTAATTCCCTGCTACAGCTTCTCTACACCAAACCCACTTCATGCAGACTGAAATGATGATACACCTGTGAAACTGGCTCCTATTGCTTTTTCAGCTGCTCCAAATAGGCAGCTTACAAGCACAGCAATGTATCTCTAATGTAGCTCAGCAATTCATAACATCTGCTTATGTCATGACAAGAAGACCAAGACCAGAAAGCATCACCAAAATTGACAGTCTGAACAGCACATAAATACATCTCTGGAATTCGTAAGATTTGACTGCAGTAGCACAGCTGTGTCTTGAGACATTAAAGGGTTTCTTAGCTGGTTTTGAAACTATAAATTCTAGGAGGTAATTTGGTTTAAACAAAAAGGAAAAAGATAACAAAGAAGGCGGCATATGCACTTACGCTAACTCTCGTGGAGGGACCTAAATCACTGCATTTGCAATTAATGATAATCACTGGCAAATCTGCCTTAAATGTGTAATTAATCCTAAGCATGTAAGTAGCCTGATGTAGAGGGATCTGCTCAGACACTCATCTACTCACATGCTCAAAATTAGTCAGGCACTTGGCTTCTCCAGTAGACCCAGATGGAAATGCAAAACCCTTCTGCTAAATCATCATGGGCTCAAGAGAATTGTGTAGTTTAATTATCCTCAGCCAGGGTTAAAGAGGGATGGAAATACCCTTTTGCGCCACAGAAATTTATCTGGATATCATCTGTAATGGCAGGAACAACCAATGCAAGCACAGATGAAATTTTGTTGTGTGGCAGTTCCTTGTGAAGCTAAACTACTTTAGGATATTACTGCAAGCCCAGGGTAATCAACATGGGATGAGGTGGAGATTGTTCCTCCAGATTTCATAGGCTGGCTTAGATTGAAAGGGACCCTAGAGATCATCTCCTCTGACTTCTCTCAACTAGAAATCGTATTAGGTTCAAGATGTTATTCAACTTGGCCTTGGACTCCCCCAGGAAGAAAGTATCCGGAACACCCCTGGACAACCTATTCCTAGTCTCATCCCCCTTGTACTGAAGAACTGCTTCCTAGGATCCAGTCTAAACATACACTCCCTCAGCTTAAAACCATTTGCCCATGACCTATTGCTAGACATCTTTATGAAAACTCTCTCTGTAGCTTTCCTGTAGGATCCCTTCAGGTATTGAAAGGCAGCTGTAAGGTCTTCTCCAGGCTGAACAACCCCAGCTCTCTCAGCCTATCCTCATAGAGGAGGGGCTCCAGCCCTTTGATCATCTTTGTGGCCCTCCTCTGGGCTTGCTCCAACAGTGAGATGTCTTTGTGTTTGAAAGTATTGAGGGGAAATTAACTAGGTCATGTAAATGAGGGTAGGATCATTTGGGGACACTTCAACTATTTTTGTATTATTAGGTAAGATTTAAGTAGACTTTCATGACTCTCATTTTTCATGTGTGCCATCACCTACAATATCAACTGCTTGTACACTCCCCCCGCCCCCAAAAAGAAGTGACAAAAAAAGATAAGAGGTATGAAAAATTCCAGAGCTGTATAGACTACATCAAAGTTAGAACAGATACCGTGAAAAATCCAGGAAAACAGATAAATACAAAGATTTTAAAGTATGTCTAGAAGTTTTGCATCACCGAGTAGCAAAGCTGCTTTTCTCCCAAAGAAATTGCAAGAGCAGTGACAGATGCCAACACTCTACTGATGGTAACTGTCTGAGAAAAAGACTTTCTCAAAGAAGAATATAGTTGTTAAGAACTTTGAGGGTAGGACAGGGGGAGAAATATTGGTCAGAAATGAAAAACCGATGAAGAATATTGGAATTTGGTGTCAGTTTGGTATGTGATAATGCTATAAAAAATTGTGCCTAATTCTACCAGCACTAGGGGCTAAATAAACCATAAATTTATTTCTTTATCACTGTGTTGGACAGTTAAGCCTGGAGAATATTTTTGTGTTAATTATATACTGTAGCAGCCTTTATTTTCTATATAAGTCTGTTCCACGTTTTATATTATGTAAAAATGTAAGTTCACGCTGATGTAATTAGTGCTTCATAAAGCATTATTCTGGATGAATAGTCAGTATATATGGCAAAGGACCAAACAATTGCAATGTATTCTTGAAAATAAAGCAAAAATTGCTGTGACACTGAGCTGAAGGAGCTATTCAGCTTCCTTTGGAAAAAAGTTCTATGAAGCTTTGCTGTACAGAACCTCTTTCTCCAAAACACAGCACAACACAGTGAGTTAATGTATATACAGCATTTTATACTCCATTTATTTTCATCTGCATATTTTCAGAAGATGAGTTCATGTAACCTCAACAACAGATGTTCAGGATATTTGGATTCTACAGAATCCTGAAGATGATTGCAGTTGTTAAAATAGCTTTCTTTTGTCTTGCTTTGTGTTAACTAAGTCTTGGCCTTCAGTTCTGGGCTATAAATAAATAAACAAACAAATAAATAAATAAATAGTTTAGAATTTCAAGAAAGCAAATATTTTTGTTCAGACAGTTTGCAAAGCTTGCTGAGTTTTATGTTTTTTCCCGCAGTGTCCCACAGACAGCAAATGGTGCCTGAGAGTGCTTGGATAACCAACACCTTGTTCAGCCCTCTAGCCTGAATCCAGGGAACTGTATATAGACATGAGAAAAATAAATGACATTCACAGTGTCTCTGGGGTCTAAACAGTGAGATAAAACAGTTTTGTTGTTGAATAGATTTTTAATTATTTATCCAGTAAATGCAAGTCTGGTCTACTAAGTTACTCAGAGCTTTCCCTTCTGAAAACTGCAGATCTGGGCATGTTGTTACCCCGAGTAGTGCATGTTACATGTCCAGAAAGAAAAATGATGGTGTGAGGTCAGCTTGACTCCAGCCTGATGCTGCTTTGTCAATATTGTATTGGCAATCCAGTTTCTATGAGAAACAAGGACATTATGTAGTTGTTAGGAGCTAGAAAAATAGATTGTTTACTATGTTACAGGCCATCAATCAGTGCAGTGAGTAAACCTGAGCTCTGTCTGACTGGCATAATTTCTCTCAAGTGCCCCAGGTGTCTGTGTTTCTTAACATTTATTTAAATTTACAGGAAATTAAAACCACTTGATTTTTAATTGGGAAAGAATTTAGCACATTAAAACAGTTTTGAAACTTACATTGTTTTCATTCTAATCATAGTAATTAAGCCTACGTGATTGAAAATACTACTGTATAGAAAACTTGGCACAGGAAAGCCATACACAGTGACTGTGCACAACTTTGAACTTAATTAGAATTGGATATTAGTGATATAATGTGATATCATTAGTCTCCAGTTATTTAATTCTTTGTCAGTAATAGCAACAGGTGATGGTTTATAAATGTTAGTTTCTTTCAAATTTTCATCTTTGTATTTGCAGTCTGTCTGCTGACAAAATGTATTTTGTGCTTCATCTTATTCAGCATTCTACAATACTAGACCAAGTATTTTACATTCTCAGAGCTTGCTTTGCTGTGTAAACTCAGAGTTTGAAAAGCTGTGGCCTTCCAAGGCCTCTGTGTATAATTAAAGGGATATAGGCAGCACCACTTCCCAGTAAGAGTCCATTCTGGTCAGCTGTGTAGCACAAATATTGAAGATTAGAGATTTTAAAGTCCTAGAAAGAAATTACTACTGTCTGAGGACTTTAAAATTGCCCTTTAAAAAAAAATCACTGTGTTGAATTACCTTAGTTAAGTGATATCCTCCATTTAGACAACAGAGTAATTGCATCATATATCAAATGTTTGCATTGAAAAATTGAATATTTTAGGATAGACCTGAGGATCATGTTGACATGTCCAAGTAAGATGGAAAAATGAGGCTTACAGGAGAGAGGAACACATGAAGATGGTCTTTCCTTTCTGCAAATCCTGGTTCTCCTGCAATCAGCCATGTTATTTTTCTAAGAGCCTAAAATGTTTGATGGTGGCCAGTGCAGTATTCAAGGTCTAATGAAGTTAAGTGCCTCCACCCGGAAAAGAAAAGCAACGAAAAAAAAGGAGGAAGAGAGACAAAAAAAGCTCTGAAAACTGGTCAGCTTTCTGAAGAAAATCCGTAATGGATTACTAAATAAAAACAGGGGTAGGAGCTAAATACTTTGACTTCTATTGGGTATGACTATTTTACTCCTAAGGTGTGTAGTTTATCCACTTTCACAGTACTGTCCTTTCAACTAGATATGAACACAGGCACCAGAGGTAGCTTTACTAATGTCTCCAATTATTAAAGGGATCTTCTCTTGCATGGGTAAGCACATTGTGAAACTTTAGTGCCTCTTGGTATCATGTGTGCTGAACTGCTGATTTTGCACACAGCATTTTAGACAGCTTTTTTACTATTATCAGAAGCAAGCAAACAAACCTCCACATGTGAGAGTTTGGAACTGTGGTTTTGTGTTTGCCCAGCATGCTGTGTGGAAGCTGGACAAGCACATGTTTCCATGCAGCTCTTTAACCAGATAGCTTCCAGCTATCCAGTTGTGCTTAGAAGAGCTACAGTCATTTTTCTGAACTGCAAGGTTGGCATTCCTCCAAGTAGATGAATGTCACCAAGAAAGGGTGGTGACAATTTTTAAGAAATCATGTCTGCTGTGTTGGATCACAGGAAAAAGAACTGACCATGGAGGTTGTTAAAAATTGAGATGTCTTTATCAATTGTACTCCTAAAAAATATTAATCCAGTCGGTGTGAATGAAAAACTCCACTGAGACTGTCATTGCCACAAAAGCTTCAACAGCTTCTTCAAAGTACTGAGATTGCAGGATTCTCTCTCCAGTTTGACAGGATCCCTGTCATTGGTTTGTATCATCCAGGATTTTATTTTTATTTATCTTAATTCTTTCCAGTCCCTCAGTCATATACTGAGTTATACACCCATAAATGTGCACGCTGTGCAGGTTCTTCTGCAACTCTGAAGGAACTACATAAGTGCTAAGGGCAGTGGGCAGTGTAACACCCTTCTTTCTGAGAGAACAAATACAAATTATTTTATGATAGATATGCTTTGTGTGTAAATGTACATAGCTAAAGAACTTTGTCTGTCTTGGTTTTTGTTTTAATGAACATTTAAATCTGTGATGTTACAGCCAGTGAAATATTTGCTGTGCGTGCTGCATTTGCATGTGACTTTTATCATCAATCATCCTTTCTTCCCTGCAGAACTTTTGTACTGTTAGGACCTCAGCATAATATATTGTAACTTAAAATGTAAGTGTCTTATTTAGTAGGCAGACTACTTTGTACTCTGTAAATAGCAAGAAAAGGGATACTGGGGTGGATAGCCAAATTCCAAGCTACTGAAAGGGCTCATATATGCATCTCCCTGCAGATTAAGCCACTGCAGTCAGAGAGAATACCTGGAGTTGTCAGGGGAGCAAGTCTGAAATGTAAGAGGCTGCAAGACAACCTCTCTGTCAGATCAATTGCTCTTTATTTTCAGATGTGATCAGATGGTAAAACAAAAATAAAATGTGTTTCATTTTTGCATTTAAATGCTTTATAGCTTGAATTTTTGGCTAAGATTTAGTGCCCTCAGTTTTAAATTGAGGGGAATGAAAAAGAGAAAATTTGCTGTTATGGTCATGGAAACTTTTTTGAGTAAGACTTTTGGGGTCAGGGATCTGAATATCCAGGTATATTTGGGGCTGGCACCTCTTATTGCTTTAGCTCAGGTTTACAACTGTTGGCCAGTGTAGCCTTCAACTTCGTGGTAAATATCATGTGGCGAGCCATGATCTGTCCTTTGAAGTCTACCTAGCCTAATCCCACTTTGGGATCGAAGAGCAAACAGATGTTTTTTTCAGGTGGGACAGTGCATATGTACATATGCAACAACTGTCTGTGGAGTTTTCTTCAAACTATTTGACCTGGAAGTGGATGGGAAAACTACCTTCTTAGCAGAGAGCCAAGTGTTTCTATGGTCTAGAGCCAGACACACTTCCCTAAACACGTCCCTAACTGGTATTCAATCTTAAAAAATGTCTTTCATTAAAAATATAATTTGATGAAGTGGGTAATTGACTTGCATTTGATTAAGGCAGATTCTATTGGATTAACATGATTTATAGATAAAATTATAATCAAACAGAAAGTAGTACAAAAGGTGACTTAAGTCATGGGTCATATTAAGATGCTAGATTTAAGAAAGATTGATATGGTTGGAATATTCATTTTACAGCAGGTCTTTGACGTAACTCAAATGAGGTTTTTAATCAGAATCAGGGCTTGTTCCAAAGGCTTTTCAAATTGATGAGAGTTGTTATGTCAGAGAAGTGTGTTTATGATAAAACATTACACCTAGAACCTGTAACATTCCTTCTTAGGTGTGACAAATCAACAGCGAACCGTGTGTGGTGGATAAAAGTATTTAGATTTGAAAAGCATGAAATAGACCACTGGCCTGATTATATAGGTAACTGGTTTCATTCTGATACTGGACTCTGATATAAAGATAAAGAATGATTGACATCTAACTCTGTTGTTTTTTCAAAACGACAGAATCTGTGAAATTAACTAAACTTAACTACCCTTCCAAGATCAGCATCTTGTCAGTAATTAGATCAGTTTAGTAGTAAAGAGTGTGAGCATGACATCCATTTAGTTCTTTGGTAAAATGTAAGCAGTACATTCTCACTGTGGGATGACAAACTATTGATTATTCACATTTTATTTGCAATGAACAGGCTTTCCTTGAGATAAGAAGAAATAGATTGCTTAAAGACTTTATAATTAGCATTTGATCTCAGGAATATTTAAAATATTTAAGACATTTTCAGCCTTATTTCATAATTTACAAAAATAGTCTGGCAGAATATATTGAGCATTAATATTTTCAAAGTACCCTGGAAGTTATGGTAGCTAGCTGTCTGTGGAACCCATCCAGGGAGCCGCTTGGTGTTTAAAATATTTTTTTTTTCTTACTAGTCATGCATGGGATGATGATGCCAAAGCAATGTGGAAAAGCTGTCACTGCACGATAGCTTTCCATCGATTGGCTTACAGTATCTTGAACATGTAGGCAAATTATAACCTGTTTGTTGCCCGAAGGAAAACTTCTTGTACTCAAGGTTCTCGTGCTCTGATAAAAAGGAGTAAAAAAAGACTGCCAAATAGTTTCCTGAAGGTTTCAGTAGGTGCCAAATGTCTTAGTAGCAAAATGTAGCTGTATTTATCATCCTCTAGATGGTTCTACAAGGGACAAAAGTTATCGGTTCAATGAAGAACATACCAGAAAATCTGTAGTAGGTTGGAAGAGATCATTATAACTCCACAGAGATTACTTGATCAAATAGCAAGAAACAACACTTCTTCTTTTTCTTCTTTATAAATTAAAGATACAACTCAAGTCCTGTTCTGAGAAGAAATGGGCTTGCTTACTTTTCTTAGATGAGGCTAAAGTAATTCCTGCCATTTAGTGGCTGCTGCCTCTACTAGATCGGATTCATAAATGTAGGAGAGTGGCATAACCAGTGCTCTCTTCTTTCAGAAGACCTGCTGCTGCTAAGAGCCCTCTTTCAGCATACCAACATTTAGAGTTTAAAAGATCCAACAAAAGGAGCACAGTTACTGTTGTTTGTGTCATTCTTGTTCAGCTTTAGACAGTGCAGCTCACTCATATCTATGATATTTGCCTACTAGAAGAAAAAAAAAAAAAATCTCATTTCACTCCCAAGCTTACTTGAAATCTTCTGAACTGCTGGTGCATGATATTGGTATTTTAGTGCCAAAGGTAATAAATTCTGTGGTGCTTATGACATATTTGGGAATAGCTTTAGCACTGGAGATGGAAAGGCTGAGCTGGACTCATCTCTGTACTAGGAAGATCAATTAATAAAACTGAAGAAATTCAGTCAGGTCACCATTATTTTCTGGATACCCTGAATCTCAGTGCATTACCTCTGTGAGCTAGTCTTCACCAAATAAGTAGACTACTTGTCAAGGCAACCTCTACATTAAAAGCTACACATAAATCTACTTTCCTTTGTGCAGATTGCAGGGAAACATAGGAAGGAAGGAAAAGTGTGCTGTTGTCAGTGTTATTTAACTTATGCAGGACCCTTGTATAACTTCAAACTGTTGATTTAAAACCACTTATTAGCTCACTGCAGAAACAGTATTCTGTTATCAGAGAACTTAGCAGTGTTTGAGTAGGAATCACTGTATAGAGATTTTCTATTTTATTTAAGAATAAAGTCATATTTAGATGGATGGATGAAATTTGGAACACTGTTGCTTCATCTTTGTCTCTAATTGAGATACTACGATGGATTGTAAGGCTCTGGAGTATAATGATTTGTCAGCACAGGACACAGAGTGGACCAATTTAATAGTTGCTGGAGGGGTTAGGATTCCAACAGCCTTTGATGAAATCTTTTTAGGTCAGTAACATTTAGAGATATAGGAAAAAAAATCAAGTAATTGGAGAGAAACCAGATGGTTTGTGGCTCATTTGGAAAAGTACAGGTTATATTGTTGTGCAGCAGCTTATTCATTAGGTAAAAAGGTCTTAAGATTTTATAAAAGATAGATTAATATTGGTATCACGATTCACAGTTTAGTGTGCAAACATCAGCCATCCTTTATTTTTTTCTGCACATGCTCAGTGCAATTGTGGAAAACACTGAATAGGAATTACCATGGTGAGTCACTAGATGACAGCCTTATATGTATATTTCTCATTTACGTTTTTCTGCTGCAGAAAAACCATTTGCATGTCTGTAAAATGTGAATTTAAATATTACAGAATTAGCCAAATTTATATATATACTATGGAAATAACATGAGTAACATTTTGTAAACAGAAGCTGACCTCTATCCATTCTCTACCATTTTCCAGAGCATCTTATATTATTTGCACAGGCTCCTGGTCATAAAAAATTACATCTTTAAAAGTGTGTGGATTTTCAACTTCCTTTACTGTTGCATTCTGCGTGAATATAGACACACTGGTAAAGAACTGAGTTATGTGGTTGCTTTAAGGTAATAAACCATCCCATATCTTACTGGATAAATATTATTTCATTCATGGTTATTACAGCAGTGCCCAGGGGCACTGAATGAAATAGCTGAGCATTTTGTAGATACTGCAAGGGGCAACTTTTGCCTCACACAATTTGTAGTAAAAATAAGCAAGGCAGACATGAAAATACACACAAAGTGACTTACTTTGAGTAAGAGTCATTAAAAATTGTTACTAGTACATTGTCCCTAGTATAGAGGGGAGTTTGGATCCCATTAACTAACTGAGTGTTCTTAAGGCCTTCACCTTTTGTTACGGGAGGAAGAGGTTTAAACTTCACAGCATTTTGCTGTCACTCACTGGCAGGCTTGAGAATATTATCTGAGATTTTTGGAGAATCCTCTCCATTTGGTAGAGACGTCTGGATACACTTGTTAGGCATTGAACACTACAAAATAGACAGGCAGCTCTGGAGGGAATCCTTCAGCAAGGGAATAGTTCTAGGAAAACAGTGCCAAACAAGCAACGTTTTGCTGAGAGGTTTTCAGAATAACATTCTTGACTTAGAGCCCATTATCTAACAGATGTGTGTTGGTTTAATAAGCCTCCCTACTGTTTCACTGTAAGCACTTAGTTCTCTCATATTCAGTGTAGAAGGTGGAATAGGAATCTATTAATAAAAAGTCTCTCATTCCAGCAAAACACGTTGATGTCCATATTTGCCAAGGACTGTTAAGTATTTCAAAGCTAATTAAACACTTATTTTTCTATTGGGATGCTGCAGGCAAGTTCCTTACCTGGATGTAGAACCTGTTTATATAAATATATATGTGTGTGTGTGTTTATGTATGTGTCCTTGTGATTGACCAATTAATAACATTACAAACTAGTTAATCTACTCTGTTTTAATGCAGTGTACCCTAAAAGGTTCTTACCAAATAGTATGTCAGGGAACCTGACACTTTGCTGCTGTCAAACTTCATTTGCCATCTAACAGTAGTAACAATAAAGTTCAGTAAAAGTGAAAATATAAACTAGTAAGGCAAGTTCTTCTGCATTTGCAGAATAAATGACAGGACAGAATGATGGCAGTACATTGACACGAAGTCTCTGTCTTCCCTGGGCTTTACCTGTATATTGTCTAACACTGGGGCTAGGTGGAGGCTCTTCCTAGGCTGACATAAAGACTCATAGGCAACTGATAGTGAAGCTGAGTATAGTCAGCTCCCAACCCAAGATACCTAACTACTCTAGAACTGCAACAGATATGACAACTGCTTAGCTCTTCTCTGACTCTGAAGGTGGTTGCCTTAGAAAGAAGGCAGTAGCTCAGTCCAGCCAATTTTCTCAACTTCTGTTTCTTGGGATTTATTTTTTAAATTTTTCACTAGAGCAGGAGACAATAAATAGGAGAGATGAAAATGGCACAAAATCTCTTTTGAAAATGCGTAGATGCAGAAAGGAATAGGAAGAGGTTTTTCTATCTCAAAGAGAGCTAATGCCATTGCTGGCCAAGGCTGAGCCCATCAGTGACAACGGTAGTGCCTCTATGATAACATATTTAAGAAGCAGAAAAAAGCTTCTGCACAACCACATCTGAAAGAGGAGTGGCAATATGTGAGAAACAACCCTGCAGACACCAAGGTCACTGAAGAAGGGAGGAGGTGCTTCAGGTGCAAGAGGAGAGATTCTTCTGCAGCCTATGGTGAAGCCCATGGTGAGGTAGGCTGTTCCCTGCAGCCCACGGAGGTCTGTCATGGAACAAATATCCACTTGCAGCCCATGGAGGACTCCGTGCTGGAGCAGGCGGATGTGCCCAAAGGAGTTTGTAGCCCTGTAGGAAGTCCACACTGAAATAGGCTCCTGACAGGACAGGCAGACCTATAGAGAGTGGAGCCCATACTGGAGCAGGTTTTCTAGCAGGTCTTGTGACCTTGTAGGGGACTTGTGCTGCAGCAGTCTGTTCATGAAGGCATACTCCCCCTGGAAGGGACCCATGCTGGAGTGGGAGAAGAGTGTGAGGAGCTCTCCAAGTGAGGAGGAAAGACTGACAGATACAAAGTGTGATGAACTGCTGCCTGCCCCTGTACTGCTATCTAGTCTTACTGAATGAATACAGGAGTCAAGTCATCCCAGCCTATCTGCTGGATCTCTACTAAACCTTCCTAAATTACAACTTATTTTCACATTGGTAAGTGATCTAAAGTGAAGGGTTAACAGTGTTCTGTCTCTCTTAATTTGATATTTGGTAGACAATTATAATTCAAAATACTTCTTCTAGTTGAGACTCCTTAGGAAAGACATATAGGTAGCCTAGAGCTAGAAGTCCAACTTTGCTTTTAAATGCAAATATTTTAACAAGTATAACACACAGTAGCATGAACTATCAATTATTCCTACTAGGCATATGTAAAACATGTTGTTTATCACAAAGAGACCAAATTAGGCTAAAAATGTAAAATAAAAATTTGTAATTGAAATGTTGCCTGTTCTCCTTTGAAACTGCCCATTGTTCTATCAGAAGTAGCTTTCAGGTTCTCCTGATGCATCTGAATGGATCTTTCAATAAGAAAAGATGGAAACTATCAAGTATTGGCAGTCTGTGGCATTTGTCATGCGATGAGACTTCTTCAGAATGGTGGTAGAACAGTGCCTCATTTAAGCACTAGCCTGTCAGATGAGAGTAAAGCCTTTGTTTCCCCTTTCATTCTCTAAAGATCTTACTGGTACATACAGAATGACAGGAGGAAGTTTCATGTCAGGCAGAGTGGATTTTCCATCTTACCTGCAAATACAAGAATACAGTGCATGGAAATTTTGAAAGTGTTAACTTGAAGAGACTTTAAAACTCAAACTCTAGCTGCGTTAGATTGAGGGCAGATCAACTACAAATTTCAATGTTGGTTTTAATTTCCCATATAGTATTGTCTCAAGCTGAATCAAGTCAAATTCTACTGTCTTTCTGCATCTACCAGACTTTTTTTTTTTTTCCCCCTGAGACAGTAGTATCTTGGGGCTTGGATTGGTTGGTTTGTTCTTCCAGGCCATTACTACCAGTCTTGCAAAGTTACAGCTGGCTTGAGTCCTCTGGGTGATTTTGTTGCCTCATTTTGTAGACGTGATAACTGTTTTACCAGTACTTTGCCTTTCTCAAGGTTAGTTGGTAGTTTTTGACCAGGAAGTAATTGTCTTAAGCATGTCTAATGTGTCTTTGGGCTTTACATACACACATCCATACTTGCAGGACTGGCACAAATGTTAATATGCAACTCATATGCTCCAAAAACATGCCTTGATAATGGTTACCTCAGGAAACACTCAGTGAAGTTGATGTTGCATTGCAGCAGCCTCTGTGTTATTTCCCACTGTTTTCATGTCTTCTGAGCTCTTTTGTAACTGGAAGTCTCAAATCCCTGCTGGGTAGTGGGCTGTTCTCTGCTGTCCTCTTTTGGTACAAAATTTTGTATGTTGTTCTTACTGGTATGGTGTGATTTCAGAGCTCTACAACCTTTGCTTCTGACACTACTGGGGTTCTCTATGTTACCCCAGTCTTCTTGGTTTGAGATATTTATGGATGTGTTTTCTGTTCTACTAGCTATATCCTAACCTTGTTATTTGTAGTGGTTCATAATTTCATCTATTTGATTTTGACAGAGTTGACAGAGTCGTTTACTACCTATGTTACAAACAATACATCCAAGTACTGTTATTTAGAGACCTATTGCCTACATTGTTTCAGTTTCAGCTCTCTGTCTTCTCACTGATGGCTTCTCTACTGTTAATATTTCTGAGGATTTAGATGCCAGAATACAAGCTTTTTTCTTCTCCAGGTTTCTTTGAATTAAAGGAAACCTACCTCTACACAAGGGTGGTCTCAAAGTTAGCAAATCTAACTGTTTAAAGCATACACTCCCTTCTACCATCAGCTAGTTCTGATTTCTCTAACAGTGTATGATTAAGGAGACTTGACTTAGCTGCAGAGACTCTTTCACTTCAATTCATTAAGTGCATAGCAATCCTAATAATATTTACCTCTGATAAAATAAGAAGTACTGCATTAGGGGCATTATATATTTACTAGATAGTGTATATACATAGTGCCTGATTTAGTAAAGTCCAGCAACAAATGTCAGACCATACCCTTTGTGTATCTACCCAAAGTTTCTCTTTTTGTTTGGTTTCTTGCATCAGAGAGGAAGAAGTGTACCCGAAGCACTGTGTTGTTTCTTGTCTTTGTATTGTTTGCTATGTGATGAGCTTAGTTATCAGATCTCAGTGTGCTACTGAATATGACTTCATTTGCTCCAAAAAGTGGTATCTACAAGGAGGCAAATATGCCCTCTACTGACTTCATCTGCGGCTGGAGTTTAAAAGCTGCCGTCAAAGACTATGCAATGGAACTGTTGTTTGCAAATAAAACAAATTAAAACAAACATCTTTTATCATAAGAATGCAATTAGTGTTGATTCGCAGCTTCACTTGGTTTTTGTTTCCTGACCTTGACTACATTGTGACGGTTTTGTGCTTCCTTGGACAGTTTCTACTTGCATCTGCATCGATTAAACCTTGATCTCATTTATTATCTCAGGAAATGGTCTCAAGGTCACAGGGCTGGAAATTTAATTATGGTGGCAGTATATTAAGTGGCACATTTAAAGATGCTGAATCGTAGTAATTAATTTTTTGGATGGTGGTCTCTAGGGAACACGTTTTCTCTACACTGGGTGTTTAGACATCCATCATGGCCATTCAGCTTGGCAGCTGTCTTTTAGCTTTAAACTGCGTCATTATTCATCTTTTACGACTGACTTTAAAAACACTAGACAACTATATCCTTTTTTATTGTAATATATGTCAGATGCTTGTATTAAGCTATACTTCACCTTTGCTATAAAACATTAACAGAGGTTGCTAGTAGCTACCTGGGCTGGCCTCTAAATTGAGACAACAATTACCCTTCGCTGACATCTAGTGTCAAGACATGAGATATAGCTGGAGTGCTGAATCCATTGGGCTGGAAATCCTGCACTTCCCCAGTGATTCAGGCTCACCTAAGAAGCTGCAGCACTGGACATAATTAGTGGACACGAGGGATTAACTTGGCACTCAGTGTTGACTTTGTAGCAGCACTAGGTTATTGAATGAAATGCAGCACTGCCAAGGTCTTAAAAAGCTTGTAATGTTTAATGAAGGAACGGTCATTAAACTTGCTGGATCAAATATTAGGCAAGATGGAACTGGGAGGTATTTAATAAAGAGGCCTGAAAATATGAACTAAATCACATATATTCATTTAAACTGCTGGCTGAAGCCCCACATACTTCAAAAGTGTTCACTGCTGGTTTAAGTGAACTGGGAAGGAGAACAGTAAGCAGGTTTTAGCTTTCTTTGTAACTTCACTGAAAGTTTTTCCACTGTAATTTAAATTATATAAATTGCACTCTGCTGGAATTGGAAATAAATGTGCTGTAGGGAGCGTGAGGGTGCTGAAGGTCTCTTAGCAAACAATATCAATGGGTCTTTCATCTCCTTTGTCAAGCTGAATCTTCCAAAATCAAGACCAAAATACCAAACAGTGGATTTTTAGTGTATTGTTACAAGAGCTGGTCCTCACACTGGTATATTAATAATGTTTTTACATGTTAAAATGAAGTAAATCTCTTAAAGCTTTTGGGTCTGTCAGGAACTTGAACTAAATTCTGGGTACAGAACATTGAATGTAGCATTTCTCCTGCACCTTGTCATCTCTCAATCTCTTTAGAATTAGTCTCCAACTAATTTGTACTTTAGAATTAGTCTACAAGTAATTTGTGCTTGTTGTATTTGGGCTTCTCTTAAATTCTTGCCGTGGGCCCATCTAGCTTTTTATGCAATTTGGCTTTTCTGTAACAGTGGTGTATCTTACACAGAGATCAGTTAGATCTCGTTCTGATACCATGTGTTTTCTGATTAAAATTATGTGTTTATGGCAGAAATGTTTAAATGCTGTTCCTACGCAGTGGAGCTAATAAAGAGTAGTTTTCTTAGGTGCAGGTGTTGACGTGAAATTAATAATCGGATGAAAATTATTAATATGAATTTCTGTATGAATAGTAATGGCTATCATTAATGTTTAAAAAATTTGGGAAAACTCTCTGAGATCTTCAGATCTTTGGTCAACAGGAATTAGTTGCACAAAGGGTATCTATAAACACGGAATTAAACAGTTTAAACAGCCAAAACTTGGAAAATAGGAACACGAAAGCAGGGGAAAATGTAACTACACTTATGGAGTCTTAGGACGAGCTGGGGCAAAGATACAAAATATCCAAGTAGAGAAGGAGGGGAGAGTTGCCTCTCCATTAGGCTGCCGATACAAGCTGCAAACACCTGGCCGCAGTGAAGGAGATGTAAAACGGACTTCTGGTCCCGGTGGAGGGTGGCAGGAAAAGGAGAGAATGGTTTCTAAATCACCCCCATTAAATACACTGTTTTGAAAATTAAACTGGCCCATAGGCATTAGCATCATTGTTTTGGCCAATGAATTCAAAGCTTCGTGTCTATGTGCCCACCCAGGCACCTTGAGGGGCAGCACAAGACACCTGACTTGGTGGTGTTAAGTACCTACACCTCAGGGCTTTGCTAGGGCCAAACCCTTCATTGTTTTGCTCAATCCACCAAACTCCTGGACCTGGCAACCAGAGGAGGAGCGCAAGGGTTAAACTGACCTGGCAGGATTTTTGCCTTACCAGGACAGATGTCTTTTGAATGCATCTTATTTCGTTGAGCTAACATTAGCAGCACACACACCTAAATGTATCCAGGCACATTTTGAAAGCATTTAGAGAAGGAGATTCCACAACCTCTCTGGGCAGCCAAACAATTGAACAATGGGGCACAGTACGTTGATGGTTAGAAAGTAACTCTCCATGGTTCATGTCAGTTCAGAGGTTTTATAGACAGTGTTAGTACATCAGTCCTCCACCCATGGTCTATGGTCTTGAAGTTTGAAAGGGTAAATAGTTATGTAGAACAGCAAGTATACCAGAAAAAAAAAATTGAAAAGGATCTTGAAGCTGAATATAAAAAGGGACATAGTATTTCTTAGCTTTACTTTGATTTGATTGCAGAATTACTGGTGTGAAGGACATGTCCCAGAATTGTCAAATAATGCAGCTGTTCTCAAGACTGGAGCGTAAGAATAGCAGATAATTTTGACCAGAGCAATTCAATCACACACTTAGGAATGAAAATGAATGATTGTACAGTAGCTTCTTATAGAGTTGCACATGGAGCTTTGGAGCTGTCTAACTCTCACCTAACCTAAGAGGTAGTAGAAAGGAATGTTCAGAGTATCTGTGCTCAGTGCATGGGGATAGTGTATGTCCTTCTTAATGTCTGTCCTCACTTCCTAAAGATGCTTTTCTAGTCACTAGGCTCCTAGCATGTCCTTTGTGATCCATAGTTTCTCTGCTTGTAGTTCATAAGGTATGTTTTCCAGAATAAATGAATTATATTTAATGCAGCACATGTGACACCAGAAAGGCAAAGTGGGGAAAGGGCCTGTGTCACCAAGAGTCACTTCAAACATGATATTTTTGCAAGTATAGCATTCAGTTTGGCCAGCAGATTTCCATCTACGTGTGTTTGACAACACCTTCGTAATTTCCTCTTAAAAAGTCTACATGCTTGTGAATTAGCTCTCCCCTACTTCAAAATGTTGTAGCAGAATTTTTAAAAGGGAATGAAGTATCCTGATCACTCCTGTAGATCATAATGTTTACTTTCCAAGTGCCCTAGTCTACTCAAACATTGTTAAAATTGGATAAATTGAGTGTGTATGTGATTGTACATAGAATCATAGGATGGTAGGGATTGGAAAGAAGCTCTAGAGATCATCTAGCCAGACCAAGCAAAGCCAGTCTGGGTTAGCTACCGTTGCAAGAACAGGATAGTAAAAATGTTTTGGGTTTTTTTCTCCCTCCCAGAGATTCTGAAGAAGTCTCTTTGTTCAGAATCTGTTGGATTTTGTGAAGAAGCAACCATGTTGCAATGTAAGAAATAACTTGGAACTGCAGTATTTAATGGATGATTATTCCTGGAGCTTAGTAAGTTAAAAAAAAAAAAAATTAAAGATGATATATGGATATTATTTTTTGCCAAACTTATGTTTCCTCACATTTTGTACCCGGTTTTGATGAAGGCCATTTAGAGATTTGAAGAGTTATTGTCCATACTATTGATGGATCCAAGTATATCTGCATGCAAATATTGCAATCTGTATGTATGTACATGAATATTCACAGCAGCATGGGAACTGGCCATACAGAAAGTTTAAACTCTGCAACATGTAGAAAAGATAAAATCAGCATACCTTAGGTTACCACTGTTGGAAGAGTAGTGGCTGAATAATAATCTATAGGTTAAAATAAGTGTATGCAAGTGATTAGGTGAGCAGCTCTGCACAATATATGGAGGAACAGAAGAAGAAAAGTCAGTAACAAAAACTTCAGAGGAGGCTAAAGATAGGAGATTAAGTAATCATCATGAACTGCCTATTCAGCTGTAGTCATAATACACATTTTATTCATATTACCTTACTGCTGGATTAAGTCACTGGCATTTATTTTGAAACCAAGGCAGCAAATGTTCCCACAATTTGTGTGGAATGATGTACTGTATGAATGGCAAAATTAGTCTGTTGCATGTCTTTTTATGTCAGCAAGCTCAGCGAAACTGCTTGTTGTGCATGGCACAGAAGTGATAGAAAAAGGTTTCACTTTATCTCCTTTTATAACAGACTTGCATATGTTTGCTCAAACAGAATTTCTCCTGCTGGAAGGCTGGAATTAGATACTTGAGTATGGATTTAGAAACTTGAATATGGAAGGTTTGGATCTGAGCTGCACATCATCAGAACCTTCAAATTATACGTCAGGATTTTTTACTTGCATTGGAGTTATTGGTATGTTTATTAGCATTAAATACCATGTCATCCTTGTAATGACTTTGTGCAGAAGTAAAGTCTTGCATAAATTTCCTTGAAGTGTTATTTAAAATAGTTATCCAGGATAATTGCTTTGCTTTCTAGCTCTGAATGGTTTAGCCTGTATTTGTGTAAGTTTCTTTCATACAAAGTATGCAATAATTGGATTTCTACATATAGAACTATCTTTCAAAACTGTTTCTGGGCACACTCATATGACTGATATCCTCATAACCATCCACCCTGAACTACATTCAACTTTCCTAAATGAGATTTTATTGGAACTGATTATGATTAGATAAATGGGTGACTTCACTAATGTATAATACACTTTTCAATTACAGGGTATGCATGATAATTTACATTTCTTGTTTGATAGTATGATATTTATGTGACATATTCTGGATGAGATCTGCTGCTGTTTATATAATGATCTTACTTTTCTCTTAAATTAAATCTGCTTTCAAGTTCTTTCAATATATTTGATTTTTTCAGATAAACAAAGACATTACCAATCCACCTTAATTTACCCTTCAGTGGACTGAAACCTACTGATGGATAAATTCTTGTCCTCAAATTCATTGCCTAAGGAGACAAATTCCATCATCAGATTAACAGATGAAGACAATGTAGACTGGAATAGGAATTGTCCCTAGTTATGTGAGTGCAGAATCAACAGCCATTATCAAATTGACAGCTTGGAGACTGTTAAAGAAAAACTGAATTTGATGAAGAAACAGCATTCCTGATTTTATGCCTCCTGGGTTAGCAGCTTTGTTTACATGTAGAGATTTTGCAGGATGTGTTACTGATCATGTAATTATAGAATGGTTTGGGTTGGAAGGGACCTCCAAAGGTCACCTAGCCCAACCCCCTTTGCAGTAACCAGGGACATTCTTCACTAGATCAAGTTGCTCAGAGCCTTGTTGAGCCTGACCTTGAGTATCTCTAGGGATGGGGCTTCAACTATGTCCCTAGACGGCTTGTTCCAGTGCCACACCAAAGCAGAGCACAGTGGCAGAATCACCTCTCTGGATCTGCTGGCACTTGGTTTTGAGATTCACCTCTCTGGATCTGCTGGCATTTGGTTTTGAGATATGTGAGAATTGAAGCACCTTCCCTGACAAAGTACGTCTAGGCAGGGGAAGAAAGGTAAATATTTCATGTACTTTTGGGGGGTTTTCTTGCTAATAATCTATACTACTTTTTACTTGTTGTCAACAGCTGGACAGATAGCATTTGGTTAGAAAAGAGAAACTGTTTATAGATATATCAATATCTATTGTATAATTTTTAAAAAACCAAAAAACTAAAATTAAAATTGTAGGTGACACTTGGAAACTCTCATAAATCAAGATTTGGAAAACTATTGTGTTACGGAATTTCATTTCAAGGAGGGCAACATACTGGAGGAAGATAGATTTATAATTTAATCTCTCTGCCTGCAGAAGATCAACAATATTTCATGGAAGAAAATAATTCAGCATGTAATATAATGTAAGAAAGTTCAAGGCAAAGGTTGGCTTTTTGGTTCCCAAAAAGGATTTGAGAAAAAAACTCTCAAAGCCAAATAAACCATGTAATTGTGCTGAGGTGTTCCCTTCATGTTCTATCACTAACTATTAGTTCCTTTTGGAAGTGTTTGTCTTTGGATGTGGTAGTTATTCCAGTGATACACTGTTTACGTAGCTTACATTTGACAGTACTGATATCTCCAGTCAGTGTGTATGTATTCATATATTTATGTTGTGTATATATTTTTTCACACACAAAATGCCCTACAACAACATGTACAGTGAATTTATGCTTAGTGTGGATCTGACATATGGTATTCTGATCTTCAGCTTTTAATTCTTTAAAAGCTTTTTTTTTTTTTTCTTAAAACAAAAGAGTGTACCTAATGCTTCTGTAGGAGCTCTGCAAAACAATGAGAACTCAAAAATCTGTTTGTAAGAAACTGAAGGCTGTGACAGCACTTATTTTACTATGTTTCCTCCCTCCTTAGTAACAAGCAACAGAGGCAATTGTTGATATATATCCACTTAATTTCAAATTTTCACTTGTCTTGGGTATCCTTCTGCTTTAATAATTTCTGGAACAAGTCCACTGGACTTAGAGAAGGAATGAGACCAGCTATGGGGTTAGCTGAACAGTAGCTTTTTGGATATGGACAAGGTCAAGAGATGGTTAATAAAACATGACTGTGTGGACTTTTTGCTTCCATAAAATGTTTCACAAAATAGTCACTTTATTCCAGTTAATACCCTTGCTGTGCAGAGATTGCTGCCATGCGGCTGTAACTTGTAAAAATATGAGAGCTGATGAGCAGCTTGCCATGGCCTTTGCCAAGTTACTGAGTTATATTAATAGCCTACTGTTTTATTAGGATAGTATTTTCTAGGCTGTTGACAGATACATTAATGACACTGTCTGATGAATAAACTAGAAGTTGTAGGCTGAAGCTAGGAATATTTGTAGAGGAAATTAGCCCATAGGACAAGAGGTAATGGTTTTAAACTACAAGAAGGTATATTCAGACTAGATGCAAGGAAGAAATGTTTTACAGTGAGGTTGTTGAAATGCTGGCACAAGTTGCCCAGAGAGGTGGCAGATGCCTCATCCCTGGAGACATTCAAGGACAGGTTGGACAGGAGTCTAAGCAGCCCATTATAGTCTTAAAGCTGCTGAAACACACTCAGGTAATGAAATCAACGGTCTCTGAGGCTTGTTGTTACGAAGGACTTGGACTGGGAAAGAGAACTCACCCAAAATGGTAGGATGCTCCAGAGTGTGGATGAATCCTCATGTCCAGGGCTCTTACCCGAAGCCTTCACAGGATTATGATTTCTGTCTGAACAGTGATTTGGGGTTACACTGTCACAGGGTAACTCAGGTCCAAATGACTCTCTGGAGGTCTGTCCAGTCTTGTAATCAAAGCAGGGTCAGATGTGGGCCAAGTTACTCAGAGCTATATCCTCTTTTGTCTTGAAAAACTCTGAACAAATTTCTGAATCTTCTTTTCATATCCTTTCACCTATGTGTCTTATTGCTGATTTTTTCTCAAATGTCAGATTTTTTTTTTTTTTAATTTTTTTTTTGGTATTAGGAATGAAGGAAGCAAGTCAGACACTTGTTTGGTCAGCTAACTATAGTTGTGCATGCGCTTGCCTCCAAGATTGGTAACCTGAATCTAACTTCTCTCTCTAAACTAGTTCACTGCCTTTCGGTAGAAAACTACTGAAGGTGCAGGTAATATGATTATGAAAAAATCAACTGCTGTGTAGCAGTAGACTATACACTTAAAGCAGCCATATGAGTCCTCAAGACATAAGCATAATTCTTGTTCTGCTTTAACAGGACACCACCTGCTATTTAAGTCACTAACTATTCTGATCATTTTAGACAAAATTCAGTGTACATTTTCCTTATGCCTCAGTAATGAGGAGTGAGCCTGTTGCAAGATCAGCCTACTACAGCTAAATGTGAAAATGAGTATTTGCATCACAGAATCATAGAATTAACCAGGTTGGAAAAGGCCTCTAGGATCATCAAGTCCAATCTATCACCTAATTCTTTTAATTAACTAAACCATGGCACTAAGTGCCTCATCCAGCTTCCTCTTAAACACCTCCAGGGATGGTGACTCCATCATCTCCCTGGGCAGCCTGTTCCAATGGGCAATCACTCTTTCTCTGTAGAACTTCCTAATATCTAGCCTAAACCTGCCCTGGTGCAGTTTGAGACTGTCCTCTTGTTCTGTCACTGGGTGCCTGGGTGAAAAGACCAATCTGCACCTGGCTACAACCTCCTTTCAGGTAGTTGTAGAGAGCAATGAGGTCTCCCCCCAGGCCTCCTCTTCTCCAGGCTGAACAACCCCAGCTGCCTCAGCCACTCCTTGTAGAGCTGTGCTCCAGCCCTCTCACCAGTGTTGGTGCCCTTCTCTGGACACATTCAAGCACCTCAACATCTTTTCTAAATTGAGGGGCCCAGAACTAGACATAGTACTCGAGGTGTGACCTAACCAGCACTGAGTAGAGGGGAAGAATGACCTCCCTTGTCCTGCTGGTCACACCATTCCTGATACAGGCCAGGATGCCATTGGCCTTCTTGGCCACCTGGGCACACTGCTGGTTCATGTTCAGTCTCTTGTCAGACAGTACCCCCATGTCCCTCTCTGCCTGGCTGCTCTCCAGCCACTGTCCCCAGCCTGTAATGCTGCATGGGGTTGTTGTGGCCAAAGTGCAGAACCCAGCACTTAGACTTGTTCAAACTCAGGGCTTTGGACTGTGCCCACCCCTCCAGCCTGTCCAGGTCCCTCTGCAAAACCCTCCTACCCTCTAACAGATCAAGACATGCTCCCAACTTGGTGTTGTCTGCAAACTTACTGATGAAGGACTCAGTCCCCTCATCAAGAACATCAGTGTTGATATTGAGGAGGACTGGGCCCAGCACTGATCCCTGGGGCACAGCACTAGTGACTGGCTGCCAACTGGATGTGTCTCCATTCACCACCACTCTCTGGGCACAGCCATCCAGCCAGTTCTTAACCCAGCACAGAGTGCCCCTGTCCAAGCCATGGGCTGCCAGCTTGGCCAGGAGTTTGCTATGGCAGACAGTGTCAAAGGCCTTGCTGAAGTCCAGCTAGACTACATCCACAGCCTTCCCCACATCCACTAGGTGGGTCACCTGGTCATAAAAAGAGATCAGATTGGTCAAGCAGGACCTGCCCCTCCTAAATTCATGCTGGCTGGGTCTGATCCCTTGGCCATCCTGTAGGTGCCCTGTGATTGCCCTCAGGATGATCTGTTCCATTATCTTGCATGGCACTAGGGTCAGGCTGACAGCTCTGTAATGTTCTGGGTCCTCCTTCTGACATTTGTTGTGCATGGGCAGCACACTGTCCAGCTTCCAGTCTTCAGGGACCTCTCCAGTGAGCCAGGACTGTTGATCAATGATGGAGAGCAGCTTGGCCAGCTCATCTGCCAGCTCTCTCAGCACCCTAGGATGGATCCCATTTGGTCCCATAGACTTGTGAGGATCCAAGAGGCACAAGTCCCTGACTGCTTCCTCCTGGATTACAGGGAAGCTGTTCTGCTCCCTGAGCCCACCTACCAGCTCAGGAGACCAGCTGACCTCAGGGCAACCTGCCTTACTATGGAAAATTGAGGCAAAGAAGGTGTTAAGCACCTCTGCCTTTGCCTCATCTGCACTCACTATATTATCCTCCTTGTCCAATAAAGAGTGGAGGTTATCCTTGCCCCTCTTTTTGTCATTAATATATTTATTTTAAATATTTCTTGTTGTCATTCACAGCAGTGGCCAGTCTAAGTTCTAACTGGGCTTTGGCCTCTCTAATTTTCTTCCTACATGACCTGGCAACATCCTTATTTTTTTCATGATTTAGCACTCTCTCTTTCCAAAGGTGAGATGTCCTCTTTTTTCCCCTTAATTCCTTTACCCATCCAGGCTGGTTGTCTTCCCCAGTGGCTCTGCTTTCAGCACAGCAGCATAGCCTGTTCCTGTGCTTTCAAGATTTCCTTCCTGGCCACTTTTGTTTTAAGGGTTTTTTCACAAGGTACCCTTTGAGTTCGTTCTTGGAATAAGCCGAAGTCTGCCCTCTGGCAGTCCAGTGTGGATGTTTTGTTGATGTCCCTCCTAGCTTCACTGCATATTGAAAACTTTATTATTTTGTGGTCACTGCATCCCAGACAGCCTCTGACCACCACACCTCCCACCAGCCCTCCTCTATTTGTAAACATCAGGTCGAGCAGAGCCCCACCCCTGGTAGGCTGGCACACCAGTTGTGTCGAGCAGCTATCCTCTATACTCTCTAAAAACCTTCTAGACTGCCACCTCTGTACTGTGCTGAGTTCTCAGCATATATCTGGCAGTTTAAAGCCACCTACAAGAACAAGGGTTGGTAGTCTTGAAACATCATGCAGTTGTTTATAGAATAACACATCCACCTCCTCTTCCTGGTTGGGTGGCCTGTAACAGACTCCAACCAGTATATCAGTCTTGTTGGCCTGCCCTCTGATTTTTACCCATAGACATTCAACCTGCTCATCAGTCACAAGCTCCATGGCATCAAGGGCTTCCCTAATATATGGGGGCACCCCTCCACCCCTTCTCCCTCTCCTGTCTTTCCTGGAAAGCCTGTATCTGTTCATTGTAGTGCTTCAGTTGTGTGATGCATCCCACCACATTTCTGTGATGGGTACTACATCACAGCCTTCCTGTTGCACCAAGACTTCCAGCTTGTCTTGCTTGTTGCCCATACTATGTGCATTGGCCTACATGCACTTCAGCTGGGCTGCTGGTTTTACCCCTGATACTGGCTTACCGTGATCAGCTTCCTTTGTGGAGAGCCTGGTTCCATCCCCCTTCCCCCTCAAACCTTGTTTAAAGCCCTCTCAATGAGGGCTGCCAGCTCCTGGGCTAGAATTCTTTTGCCCTTTTTTTGATAGTTGGACTCATTTATACTGAGCTTTGAATTTCTTGTACTGAAATAAAACAGGAATATTCCCAACAAGTAAATACTCAAATAAACAGTGAAGTCAATGCAAGTGTGAGAAATGCTGAGTCCACAGAATACATTATTAGCAGCATATTAGTGCACACGTTGGCTGAGACAGATAGGTAGTTGTGCATATGGGAAATAATTCTCTGGCTGTCCAAACAGTAGTGTGAAGGATGTGAACACATGGCAGGCAAAAGGGCATGACACATTTTATTTTCTTTTAAAATCATGTTTCATTCATGAACCAGTGAATAGCTGTCCTTAGATTTTTACCATTTATTAAAAGAGTTGGGCAACATCCTTCTGACCAGAGGATTACTGATGACCTCTGCTCCTGTCAGCCTCACCTGAGTTAGTGCTTGCATGTGTATATACATATAAGAAGTCCTTACTATGCCTTTAGATTTCCTTTCAGAAATCTCAGATTGTGGTTGTTTTGCCCCTCTGACTTCAATTTTATTCATGTGCTACTCCACAAAACTGACTTCTTTTCCAGCCTAGACTCTATAGAAACTTCTGAAGGAGCAACCAGAAGGAAATCTGCTTCAAATTTAAATTCTTGAATTCCAGTATGATTATGCAAACAGCTAGGCAGAATTTATTTAACCTTCAGCCAGCTGCCTAACCAAGTTGAAATAATTGGTAACCCATCAGCAATGATCAAGATTGAGAGACTAAATGAAAAGGTGCCTTTCCTTTTTCTTCTCCATTCCCCCCTCCCCCTTCTTCTTTTTTTTTTTTTTTTTTTTAATGAGAGAACCATTGAGTTGGTAACAAGACTTGAAATGCCGTGTCAGCTCAGCTAGCGTGGTCAAGGAGCTCAGCTGTAGATGGGAAATAAAACTGTTACGTTATGGTTGCCCTCCAATCAGTCACAGGGGTAATGATGTTTGGCTTTAGTCAGGTTATATGTTAGTAAATATACATCTCTCAGACAGCCTTTAAGACAGCCTTAAAGCTGTTTTATATAGATAGGGGTCGGATGCTGATATATGTCGGTCATAGGCCACTGAAATAAATTTCACAACATTCAGCAGGTAAAGTTAATCTCAATAGCACAGAATGTGACTGCATTTTTGATAGAATATTCATTCTATTGACAGTGATGGGGCATTTTTTCTCTCTTAGGTTTTTTGCAAATCACTCAAATGTAGATAATTTTTACCCTCCCACTGCCCTGCCTTGATTCTCTATTTGTCACTACCTGAAGTGACCAATTACATTCAGTTTTTAGCATGGAGTCCTGGCAAGTTGAAAACTCAAAATTCCGGCTTATAAACACCACTGTAAGATATATTCTGTTCAGCCAGCATACTTACAGGAACACACGAATCAAATATGAAGATAAAGAGATCTCAGAATCCTTTACATGTGAAAACTGAGTAAGGAATGAGAGTTGTTTGTCTGAACTATAAATAGGTCTAAAATTATTCACCTACTTCCTATGTGATCATCATATGTTAACTTTCACCCAGTAAGGCCCATTTCAGGGAGTGCTTAGGCAGGTATTTCAAGCTATCTAAGCATGTGATTAAGAGATTTCCTGAAGAGCGACCCTAATTATCATTCTTATGACTTAAATAAGATTGGCTACCACTGCACACCTACTTAACTTGGGGACCAAAGATTTGGCTTTCCAAATTAACATATTAAAGGTTTGTATTTTCCTTATTTAATACATTAAATTCCCTCAGAGAATGAGAACCATTTTTAACCATTTTTGAACAGTCTGCCAGAGACTATGGTTTTTCCACTCCTCTTGCTGGTCAAGTTCAAAAAGCATTAAGTTACAAGTCTCTGATTTTTCTAATATAGGTTTTACCATTGGCCAATTACGACTGTTCTGTTTAATATTTGATCAGCGTCTGGAAAAGCTTTCATCTGAAGGGAATGCTTGATCAGTTATGATTCTGGCATTTTTTGTCTTGCTGGAAGTTGGCTATCTTTTAGCAATGCTTTAAGGGATATGGAATTGCTTCTGTGTTTTGCAGCAGTGCAGCTTGTATTAAGTTTCAAAGCTTTAAATTCATACACGGCATCTCTAATGTCAATCTCTCCTTATTTATTTTCTTTTGTTACCTTTTCCTAATTACTTGTATGCTACAATCCAGTACTAGAATCAGTTCTCCTAAAAGTTCACTTCTAAGATTTGGAAAAAAAAAAATAAATCTATTTTTATTGCTGATTTAAAGACAATATCTTAAAACAATCATGGTGCAAAAAAAAACAAGTCTTATTTAGAGCATGACTCTAACTTAAAAGAAAGACAAAAAGCTCCTGCTGCTTTATAGACACTTAATGTAAAGAAACCTCCCTTAATGTGGATAGGGATTAGTATAATTTTTTTTTTTTAGACTGATACAGCTAATTCGATGAGGGAAATACGAGTCATTTAAAGTCTTTACCAGCACCTTTTAAAGCACTGTACTGTCATGTATACCAACATTTTTGCTGGCATGGTGTCATCAGATGAAAAGTCCCACCCTCTTCTGTGACTACATTGGTGTAACTGTTCAGTACTTACTATTAGTTCTATGCTGTTTTAGATTCTTCTGTGGTAGAAACCCATGGAAATAAACATATGCTTTGTTTCTTAGAGATTATTTTTTAAGAAGAAAACATTTTTTTTTTTTCCCCCCCAGCATAGTATGTCCAAAACAAAGATGTCTTCCAGAACTAATGATACAGGTAACTCTAACATTTCATAATAGGCTACCAAAGAATCACACTAATGACCAGAAAACAGAAGGCAAATAATCAAATAGCAAATTTCTAATTTTCCATAAATGATTTGGTAGTATAGGATCAAGTCTATGCAGAAATTTTTAATTCAGTATTTTACTGGGGCTGATAAATGAGATCTCAGCAATATCTGTGTATGGGGTTTTGGATTAAGCTTTTTGTACTTATATTTTTCACTCAACAGATTTTCAACTATTGCAAGGAATTTTTTTTTCGTTATTTTTCTTAACAGTGCTTAACAACCTACAGCTTACTGTCATATCAGGAATTTAATTTTTTATTTAATGTTAAGAAAAAAACTCAGAAGTACTTCATTAATGTATGTCTAGAATTCAGACACCCTTTATAATGTTGATGTGGGGGGTTTGTATTTGTGCAACAGTTAGTCGAAACATAGCTGGCCAGAGCCAAGACAGATATGCCAAACAATCTTTTGCCAACTCATCTATTTCAAATGATGTACCTAACTGATGTACAGATTTATCTTAAGGCTATGAAAAGAGTAAGCTGCAGGATTAAAAGTAGATATTCTCATAGTTTACTGTACAAGTTCAGTGTGACTGACTTTAATATCAAGTATTTACTGCAAGGCATACTTTTGCCTATTCAGTGATGAAGAACGACCTATGAAGATTGGTTAATGTTCATTCTTAGGAAGCACTTCCTAGGCTGTCCTTGCAGGAAGAGTCAAGTGTGTTACAAGACACAATTTTTGCTTTTCATGTCTGGTGGTCTTGCTGTCATTGGAACAGATTTGAAAAAAAATCAGCAAAACTATTAAAGATTTCAACTTAGAATATCTCTTGGAGCACTGGAAAACACATCTAGAGAGAAACTGCATTCTTTAACCACATATCATTGTGCACACAACAAATTCAGTGGGATACTTTCATGAATTAAAGGTTTCCAGAACTGACCTCTATTTTTCATGCACTTGGTTGCTGAAACATAGAGATATTTTTATTCATTAAGATGAGTTATTCTGATATTTTCCATAGGCAAAGTTTATGAAGGCAACTATGACATTACTCTCTGAAATATTTGTCTTGCCTCATAGAAGGTGTTTCATCACTGTCAGAAAAGCTCCTTGTGTAGTTCCCAGTGAAGCCTCACAAACATTTCAGTCCTTTACTGGAGGGGAAGTTGATTTAATTGGGGGTCAACATACTTTTTAACTATC
>VWZI01012089.1:1303989-1319203 GCA_013396835.1 Psilopogon haemacephalus
TTATTTAAATTAAATCAACTCCGGACTCTCTATAGCACTACAAGGAACAATCAAGCTGTAAATTTAGTCCATGTTTGCCAAGTGGGAAACAATATTTTTTAACACAAGCTCTCCCAACCCCAATTTCATCTGTCTAGATAAACATAATTAAGTAATGGATGATGGTTTGTTAGCATTTTATTACATGTGTTTGCAAGGGCATTAAGAATAATCATAAAATGCACAACAAATATTATAAGTATTGAGGTTTTCAGCAGTTAAAACGTGACTTTTTGAAGTCTGGGCTGGAAACATGTATTTCTACAAATTAACTATTCCTCTATGCAGAACAGCAATTGAGATGCTGTTGCCTTAGTTGATTTACATACACTAATTGCTAGTTCCTATTAAGCACTTAGTGGTCACCTGCTCAATCATATTCATAAGTTAATATTTTCAGATAGTAGTTATTCACAAATAGCAGGAAACACTAAACGGACTTTAGATGTTAGCAATTAAATTGGATTATCCTTTTGTTTAGGAATTTGTTTGCTGCTTTACTATTCAAACAAAATGACCTAGTGAAGCTAGTCAAAATTTACAGTATTTCCTGTGTGTGTATTATGTAAATGTATGTGTATGTATATATTTGTATAATGGTAAAACTTTCAAGTGGACAGGGATGGAGATAATTTTTTTCTGCGTTTTGAATAAGTCACATGATAAAGCTGTCTCTACTGAAGTGACTCATTTATATGGCTGGGAAATAATTATGCTCATGTTTTGCTGCTGAACCTTTAAAGCAGATTGAATTCTTTATATACAGGACCTACAGGAATAATCCATATTTATGGCTAATATAGTTCAAAGGAAAATCTGAGCTGGCACTTGTAAAATTCCTTGCAGCTGAACTTCCCCAAAAATCCATTTAACATCTTAGTTCACTAGCATATGGCTCATCTGTATCTTAATGAATGCACAGCTGACAAGTCAGAATACAATATGATAGACACAACATGCCTTGCCAGCCTGTGAAAAGGGGAGCCATAGACTTTACAGAAAATGAAAACTGAAAATCCTCAGCCATAGCACAATGGATATAACCTGTACAGGCTTCATAGCAATGTCAGGTGTAACTTCACTGCATCATCCTGATTCAGAAAAGTGTTCACATCCAGAGAGACTAGAGCACTGCAATGGCTCTCCTGCTTCTGATAGGTTACTCCATTCAATATTACACTGAATTGAGGCCCTTATACAAGATTACTTTGGGTCCTACTTACCAAACAGATGTCCCTGATTAATAGTAGGCAACAGTGGTAAAAAGCCTTCAGTTTTACAACACTGACAGACTTTCTGATTTACTTGGCTCTTCTACTTTCACGTAGATTTGGGGAAAAATACTTCAAGCATTAGACAGACAGCTCTGGAGATGGGAGTATAACTTCTGGTACATGCTGGAAAAACACACTGGAATCCCATATTTTGCTTTAGTAATGGTGTGGAGGGGTTGTTTTAGGAACAAGTTTCTCAATTTTAGATACGCAGTTCTGCATCTGACTTCTGAATATAACAGTATACTTTTTGTTATTGTTATAGGGACACTTGTCAAGAATTTCCTGATGTATGAAAATCCATTCCTCACAGTGCCTTTCCTTTTAAGGAATTCTTGATTTTGTACATGTGTAGTTTAATTTTCTAGTACATGAAAAAAAAATAGCAAGAGAAACAGGTTTTTACTTTTTTTTTTTTTTTTTACCTTTGTGTTTTAAGGAGTATGTTCAGAGATAAGAGGGTCTTTATGCTCTTGCTAAAGGTGTGAACATATAAAATAGGATGGAAAACAGCATGAATACAGTGAGGTATGAAAGTGACAAATGTTTAGAAAATGCTTCTGAAGATAAGCAGTACTTGTTCTGTCAAGACATTTGCTCAGCTGAAGAGGCACAAACTCACCACTACTGGAATTTTAAGTGAAACCTCAGTTTACTTCTAGAAGTTAGCCTCATTTGTGGCTGAAGGGACTGGATTCTGCTCCTATTGTTTTTACTAACTCTATTGAAAAGCTCTGCACAGCTCTGATGGTAAATGTCCTGCATGAAGCAAAATAGTAGTAACTCAATCTGATGGGTGTGGTTAGTTCTCTTTTTATGTGATATGTGTGTATTTGCAACAAACACTGCTATACTTCTGTCATGGTAAACCTGATAGGTCAAAATAGGCCTATACATGTGCTGGCTTGCCCAGACATGTTTTTCTGTTTTACTTCGTTCTGTATGGGGAGAGGCAACTGCAGGAAAAAAGACAAAAGACCTGGAGCCATGGAGTCTAAGCACCCAGGCTTGCCCAAACTTGTCTTGCTTCTGCTTGTATCCTGTGGTAAACAAGGTACATGCACTTGGCTTGTGCCAACCTTGTGCTGGGCCTGTGCTCTTCTCAAATATAGGTATAGCAGGCCTCTGGTTTCACCTAATATGGTAAAGTTTGGCTAACTGCTATGCTGATTGGATAATCTATGTTCAAAGGCCCATTAGTCTCAGGCATTGATTTAAAACAGATGAGCAGATAACACAATGTTTCTCTGCTGCTGTATCTGTGCCTGCAGTGATAATGCCTTATTATATATAGCAATACAAGCTATAACTAAGAACAGCCTGGAAACAACTTTGAGTTTACCAGAGACAGCTTTAATTGCTTTCACGTGATAGCTGCATAGCCAGCATGACACACCGTGCTGAGACTACCCATTGCAAGACATCTTGCTTGCACTTGCCAAGAAGAGCAGCCCTGGAGGCAAATAGATCGTCCAGAGAAAGCCAGGACCAGGTCAATGATCATCTACGTCCTTTCCCCAGCATCCTGTGAAACCTGGGAAGGATCAGCAGGCAGCAAGGCCAATCAACAGAATTCCCTGCAAGTGTTTGAATACTGTCTCAATCTGTTGCTAGCCTTGCAAATTGAGAAATACTATTTGTGAGTAAATATCTAAAGTTTCCTTTCATTTGCCTAGCCCATTTGCCGTAAGCAGAAAGGAGGGAGCCCAACATACATGCAAGCGGTATGTTGACCACAGGAACTTTCTCTTCCAGTTAAATTAATTTCAGTTACTATTTATAGATCACTAGTTATTATTTCTAGATCTAGATATCTTTTATGTAATGCGTTCCATGACCATTGCAATCGAACCTGATTATTACTAAAATTAGTGGTCAGGGGTGGTAAGAGTTTGAATATTAAAATTAATAAGCAATATTAATTTTGAAAAAATAATATTGCATCAATTAATTGCCCCTCCACTACAACTTCTAATGGTAATTATTGTTAGTTTGAACAGTAGTTCATCCCAAAAATGCGTGTAAAAATGTGCAGGAATCTTAAGCCTGAAAGCATTAAAGCAAAGATTCTGAATTTCCATTCTCTGCTAGAGAAAGATGAAATTTCAAAGACTTTAAACTACTTTAACAGGATGAAGAGAGCAGTTTGTAACGTCACTCAGTTCTGAGCTGTCCTTTCATAACTCAGTACCAGTTACCTTTTTATTTCCCCCTTTGCTTTTGTGTGAAATGTTTACAACAATGCAAATCACAGAGGGAACCTCCAAAGTCAAGTTCATGTTTCTTGCTGAAAATAGCTGAGATTTGATTCTGGTAGTTTAATTTCAATTGTGTTTGGTTGGTTTTTTTTTAAACCAAACTCTTCAAGCCAGAATTATAGTGGCATAATTTATAAAGGGCAAAACCAAAAGAAAACGTTTCTCAGAAATAGGTGTATTTACTTTACTTATCTCTTTATATGTTTTCATAATGATAGTATCTAAATTCCAGCAATTATAGCAGCTGGTCCTTAAGATGGTCAATGAGTGACAGTAACATCTGTCATGATTGTGTCTCAAGTTCTGAAAATGCTTTGAGGTGAGTATCTGGGGCTACTGAAGGACTAGCTTTCAGTACAGTTTAGAGGGTGTGTATGTAGATAGATAGATAGATTTAGGTTTTATCTAATTTTTTTGACTGATACATTCAGAAGCCCCTTTAAAAAAAGCACCCCAGGAAGTAATTGTCCAGCTGTCAAAGAAGGTACTATGGATTAAGATCAGGAAATAACAGGAAGATAATTAAGGTGCTTGTCCCTGATTTGCATAAACATTCAGATAATATTTTCCACTTTTGTCCTTTTGAAATGCTCATGTGGTAGCATAAAGTCTATAAATAATTTCTGTAAACCAAAATCTCATTTGCTGCTATCAGAGAGCAAGTTAACAGTATTAAAACTTCGGTGAAATTTGAATGCATTCCACACTCAGTTTTTTAAAATAAGAATTGTAAATAGCAGGCCATTTTAGAGTATAATAAATGATCGCTTCCAAAGTCTAATGATAGCTTACTTTAGTTACAGCCATCCTTTTACAGCAATAGACAGCTTTAAAAAATAATTCTTGCAGCATACACATAATTTTAAAGAGCTGGAATAAAGTTTTGGAGCCAGTCCATTCATTTAATTTATACAAGTGTGACAAGCACTAGGAATATCTTTGACCTAAATCTCATCTTGCATTGGGAGCTGCCTTTTGAGGTTTCAGCATGTATATTGTATTCTCTTTGAAAGTATTAAATATTCCACAGATTTCCTTTCTACTCAGAGTATTGCTTATGTTCATTGATGAAATCTCATCAATCAGATGCTAAAGATTTACAAAGCATGTTCAGAAATAATATCTTCATTAATTTTTAAGTCCATGTTTAAATTTTTCCTCTGAATTTAAAGTTTCTGAGCAATTGTATTTTCCATAGTTTTACTGGAATTCTAAATAGTAATTTAAAAAATGTTATTTAAAAAATTAACCTCCAATTTATACTTATTCACACCATTTTGACAATTACATTCTTTAAAACATATAAAGACTTAAAATGTAACTGAGAAGGCAAAACAATGCAGCCATATTATTACCGCTAACTGCCGCATTGTAGTCTTCTTTACCAACATTCTAAGCAGATAACTATTTTCAAGCAAACTAAGATTTGACTGCTGTGGTAAAAACAGAGAAGCAATAAAATCAAGTCCCATTCAGAGAAATACACACGTCTTTCTGCCTCTGGCAAGACTGTTTTTTGTGTTCAGACCATGCCATAAAAAGCAGAATTTGTTTCATGATGAACACATTAATGGTTTTGATGATGAAAATAAACCATAAGATGAACTTCAGTTTGGAGCCACAAATGGCTCAGAGGAAGAGGAGAAACGATCTTATAATATTTTGCCTACTTGTTGTTCCTGCTCTTACTGTACTTACAGTAGTGTTCCATCACCACAATATGTGGGCATGTTACATAGAGGCTACAACCACACAAAACCCAAGTTGTGCCTGAGGAAGAAAAAAAAAAGGATATTGAAAGTTACTTATTGTAATCAAGGCATTTTTTCCCTTGCTGTATGGTCAGATTAATTCTTGAAGAGACATGTGATTTTGTGCTTTCCAGATTCATGCTACAGGCTAACCACCAGCTGGCACAGCCTGTATTGTCCTTTTTGCACTGCTGCATTTTTCCCCAAAGTTTAACTTTCACGATAGTTGAAAAGATGAAGAGCTGTTTATGGAATCTACAGCAACAAAAGCTAGCCAGCTCTGCACAGCATAATGGGATTTTAATATATTCTTCTCATTGGCATAGTGTATTTCTGTGATAATTTTATGTGACAGCGTAATTAAACTGGAAAACAATGCCCATTTCCTATGTATTTTATCTATTTATCATAATTTCTTTCTTTACTTTCTTGCTCTGCTATAAATATTATTGTAAGGAGAGTTAAATAAGTTAAACCAATGCAATTACTTTTACAGATTGAAATTAACTTCATATATCAATTTATACTGGTTTGCACACAGCACCTTCTATTTGCCTTGTACAAATAAATGCATTTGTTGTGGTATATTTATAGTGTCACTATGGTTTCCATGTTTGCACTCCTTTTGACTAATGTTCCATATGTTGAAACTTGACATTTTAACAGTATTTTCAAACAATTTCATTCATTATCAAATAACCATTTATTATATTGTGGCAATTTCAAACCATTTACTGGACTCTCTAGACATTGCTAAACAATGATTTATCAAGGAAGGAGTGTGCAAATTTTAGTGCTTATCACAGCAAATATAAAAAGTACCATTAAATGGTGACTTGACTACAGCACTGAATTATTTTTTCTTTTTTAATCTTGATGAGTCATATTTAGTAATAGCAGTTTGTAAGTGTGCTGGAAATTGAGGGCAATATTCTAGACAGCTCTGCTGTATAAGATTCTTTCTGATTTGTTCCAATTTTTTGCATGTTTGAGGGATAAACTGATGACTGTCAAACACAGCACATGTCTCTGACTGCCTTTTTTATTTTCTTATGGTGCCTGTGATGTCCCAGATTGTCATGTGTGACAGTGCTTTTTGCATTTGGATTGTTCATAAATCTAACAAAATCCACCTCTAGCCAAATCTGCATTGACTTTTGCTAACCTAGAATGAATACTAGTGTTACAAAGGATTTTCAGTTCTGTGTTTGAGAAACAAATTGCCTCCTTTCTAATGTTCTAGCCAACAAATATGACTGATGTAATTTTGTATTGCCTGCAAAATGTTGTGCTTGTATCTCTATTCCTTATCTGCCCCTTGAGATCCTTGAGAACTCGAGATCCACAGACTGATACCCTGTAATGGAGGGGCAATTAATTTATGCAAGATACAATTTTTGTTCAAAATTAATATTGTTTATTAATTTTGGTATTCAGAATTCCTGCCACCCCAACCACTAATTTTAATATTAATCAGTTCTTTTGCAACAGTCATGGAACACATTGCATAAATGAATAACTAGATCTAAAACAAGTAACTAGCAATATATAAACATTCAAGACCAATTGAACTGGAAGAGAAGGTTCTTGCAGTCAATATACCTCTTGCCCACTGGAGGGACTCAGAAAGCTGCTTTTTGCTTATGAAAGAAGGCAATTGGTAAATTACAAGAGGCTTTAAGCATTTACACACAAAATATTATTTCCTTACTCATGGGACTAGCTACAGCTTCAGATGGTACCCAAACACTTTTAGGGAATTCTGCTGGTGTCTTCTTAGCCATTAAGGCTTTTGATTCTTCCCAGGCTTTACAGGTTGCTGGGGAAAGGGGCAGACAATCTCTGACCTGGTCCTGACTCTTCTGGGTGATCTGTGTACCTCCACTACTTTCAATCTTGGCAGGAGACTTTCAGGCATAGGCAGGATGTCTTGCAATGTGCAATCTCTGCATGAATGTCATGCTGGCTACACAGGCCTATCACGTGGAGGCATTTAGAGCCAGTTCCTGGTAAACTCGAATAAGGCAGTTTCCAAGCAAATAAACTATCTAATAACTTAGCAAAGCATAATGCTTTAAAGTATGGCAGTGTGGAGGTCTGGTAGTTACCTGCCCCCTCACACACTTTGAAATAACTCAGGCTAGGACTCAGTCATCTGGAAGTTAATAAATGAAGCTTTATATTTACAGATTTGCACAATATACAAGAAGACAATTACAATATATAACAGATATTTACAGATATATACAGTAAAAAGGTAATATAGAAACACCACACCCCTCCCAGAGATCAGAATCCCTAAGAGAGGGTTCTAACCACCCTACCACCTGCCCCCTTTCCCAGTCTTATCTCACCATCTGTTTTATGCAGCAGATAAGCAAAGGTAGATTGGCCAGGGGGATTAGAAGCAGGAAAGTAGACAAAGAAATAATTCAGCTAAGAAAGCAGGGACAGAGAGACAAGCAGCAGCAGCCATGGCTCAAAGCAGTCTGTCTTATCTATGTCTGGGTTACAACTCTTAAAGATTTTTTTCCTCTTCTCAGTAAACCTATGAGTGAAGTAGCATCATCAGTGTTTTCCTTTCTCAGCCTATAGTCTAATTTCTCATCCAAATCCTCCAAATAGTTCAAACCAGCACAGGAAGCAGGCAGAAACATGACTACAATGGCAGAGCATGTTGTGTTAATTGCTCATCTCCTTTTATCAAATCACCCCTACACTAACGGGCCTTTGGACACAAATCAGCCAATCAGAATGGCAGTTAGCCAAGCTTGACCATATTAGGTGAAGCCATAGACTTGCTTTACCCAAATTTGGGAAGAACATAGGCCTTGTGCAAAGCAGGCACAAGCTAAATGCATCTACTTTGTTTACAACAGGATGCAACCGGGAGAAAACAAGTCTGGGCAAGCCAGGGTCCTTAGACTCCATGGCTGCAGTTCTTTGTCCTCTTTCCTGTGGTTGCTTCTCCCCACAACAAAAGGAGGGAGAGCAGAAAAACATGTCTAGGCAAGCCACTACATGTTCAGGTCTATTTTGACCTATAGGCCTACCACAGCACACCCACAAATAAGAATTAAGTCTCTGGAGGCATTTAAATGCAAACTTTATATGGCATCAGTATTTGAGAGAGAAATTCCCATTCTCAGAGATCTTATTAATGGCTATTACTTACTCAATGTTGAGTAAATTACAAGGCTTAAATATTACAGGGAAGTTCCACAGAAGTTTCAGTGACTTAGGCATACTTCCTCATTTGTGGGATTTATATATGGACTAGGTGAACAAATATCATTCACATGGAATTTAAATGATTTCTAAATCTATTGATTTCTGAATCTATTGACTGGTATTGTTGATTTCTACTACAGTAACATTAAGTAGCTTCACTGCAAACCAACAGCTTAACATGATCCTTCTTCAGAGCAATTTACAGTTGCATGTTTTGCTTATGAATTGGGGTAATAAGGAATGACACCTTAGACTGGTGTCAAGGTGTCACCTTGACACCTTAGATTGGTCAAGGTCATGGAGAGAGCAGAACTGAATATCACACACAGATTTTCTCTCTGTCAGTCTTAATTTGATTCATTACCTCCAATTCAGGAGTGGTTATCAGGATTGCTTGTTCTGCTAACTGCTTCTATGGTAGAACCAGCAAACAGAGCTTTTACTCATTAACCTAATAATGTAAGACTCTAATTTAAATTGAAAGAGTTTTCAACTTATGCTGGTAAGACAGACTGTAATTGTAGCAGAAAATAAACCATTGACCTTTTTGATTCTGTAGCCTGTGTCATACTATAGCATCCTCTGCCAGAAAGGTGCAGATATGCTTGGTAACCTTAATGGCCCATGCAGCCACAGCCAAGATGCATCATTCATAGAGGCATTTCTACATGCTAAAACATAAAATCTTATTTGCTTGATGGAGCTTTTGCTATTCTTAGTTTAAAAACCTTCAGTTTTAAAATTTTACTCATGCATACCCTCTGTGCTTAATCCTAGGCTCTCAAATGTTCTGCATTTACTTGTAATGACAGTAGCTGATGTTTGGAGTTTGGAGTTTTCTTTTAACTTGTGTTTTAGTTCACCAGCCAAATTCTTAGTTTTTTTCTGTAAGAATTTTTGTAGGCTAGTGGCATATGACTGAACTCAAAAGTACATTTACAGAGTACACAAGGAAAGCTTTCCAAAAGCCAATTTAAAAAAAAAATTAATTTTACCCCATCATAACTGTTTACTTGTCTTCCCAAACTTTGGATATAATGTTCTTGAGTCGCAGTAACTCCTCACACTTAATTACTTTAAACAGAACTGTCACTGATGTCAGGTAGGGCAAGATCAGGCACAAAAATTTGGGCTTGGACCAATTGCTTAGGATTAAATGATGACACGTGATGCCAGAATAATAAGAGAACTATTACCCCATGTCCCTGCTTATTTACTGGGAGAAGAAAAAAAATTTAAAACAAAGGTGTCTGAGGACCCCAAGCAGACAGGAGATAGGATTTGGTCATCAGAGAAAGTTAAGCTGAGTTCAATCACCAGTCAGAGCTGAAAATCTGCTCAGAAATAAGTACTTCAAATTAAAGCACAGTGGTACATGAAACACTCAGCTAAGCCTAATGTATGTCAGTGTGCTTCTTTCCTTTTGCTCAGTCTAAATTACAAAGTCCTAAGATATTGAGGTGTGTCCAGACCTAATTTTTTTTGATCCAGGAATTGATCTTGAAATGACTGATCTTGTCATCTCACTTCCAGCTTCTTTCACTCCAAACAGTCTGACTTTTGGAGATGACCATGCCTTGTTTTTCACTAGTTACAGTGATCATTTGGTCCCTTTTTCATCTCTTGCTACAAAGCCAGGTTAATTTTTAATATTTTGTTTGTTTAGTTGGTTGGTTTATTTTGTGGTAAATGGAGATTCAGTAACCATCAGCTATGAAGTGCCAGAGATCAGGCCTCAAAATGGCAAACCCCATTTTAAAATGATAATCAGGTTAACAAATGGCCCTATCAGAATTCAGAAATGTAAAGGAAAGATTGTTTTCCCCATAATCAAAGTTATTATTTCTACGTGGTCAGCAGCTTAGGTGTGAGGGAAGGAAGTCATCAAGGCAAGCTCTTTGCTTGCCTAAGGAGATATTACACAAAGCATTAAACCAAATGACAGTATCTGTCAAAATCTAAGAGCTTCCATCTCTGCTGTTATCTACCTTCAATTATGGATTAATTTGACACTAATTGCAAAATTAATTTAATTTATATAATCTTTAAAAAAAACCCCAACCAAATACTGTTGGAAAATCAAACTTAATGGCTAGGATAAAATCTAAGTATTTTGACTGAATAAAAGCTTAGAGAGGAAGGGTCAGAGACTGACAGAGAAAGCTTAGGTGGGAATTACCTGCTGGGTGATAGGTTGGACTGGATGATCTTGGAGCTCTCTTCCAACCTGGCTTATTCTGTTCTGTTCTGTTCTGTTCTGTTCTATTCTATTCTACCTGGGGTGAAAATTACACCTGATACATAAATCAACAGAAAACAAACAAGCAAACAAAAAAAATTAGTATGACGATTACCACTGGAGGAAATTGTGTACTGATGGAGTGAGATAGGAAAAAAAAAATTGCAGCATTTTAGCTCTAAAATGGACTTCTGAACTATAGTTTGTTAAATTTTTAAAAGCCAACCCAAAACAAATAAGAAATAACATACTTGGGAAAGTTTTACCTAATTACCAAGACTTAGAAAATCAAGTATTTATCAGCTAGGCACTGGACAATGGAGAATGTGATTTTTTTTTTTTTTTTTTAAGTTGTCAGCCTCTCCATATGAGGTTTGTAGCTCAAAAGTTAAATTTGCACCAACACACTAATCATAGTTTTGTGATGTTCTTCCAAGTCCCTAATTGTGATAGAGACACTGTGCAGCATGACAGCCTCTCATCTGTACCAGATGGTACAAGTCCCCGATGAATCATGTGCCAGCTGTGCACAGCCAGAATACAACACACTCCAACCACACTTCCTCTTTCGCTGTGAATCCAGCACAGCAAGGCTACATTGGCACTTGGGCTTGTGAGCATTCAAAGCAGCAGAGCCTGTGTGGGAGGCTCTCTGTACAGCAGACATCTGAATGTGCCAGAGCTGCACATTGTGTTCTTCCTACTAGCTTCTTTCCCAAATTTAACAGGAGAAAGCAATGCAGAGACAGCTTCTTTTCATGCGGGAGGTTGGAAGAGGATGGTTTCCCTTCTCCGTATGTTTGCATTAAATGAAAGGTGCCATTTCAACATCACCCTCCTGCCACCAGACTTGTCTTGCTATGCAGTACAGTGAGAAATTCAACTACCCCACCACAACACTAATGCCTGCTTCCCTGGCGCTCTTGTGTGCTTACCTAATGTAATTAGCAATATGTACAGCTTGCAAAGGAGAATAAGGTTGATTCTTAACACATGGTTAATTAAGATACTACTGTTAGCTATTGGCTGGGCTGGCTCGGGGGAGCAGTAATAGGATATGGCATCTTTCACCTTAAGTTCAGCCATTCTTACCCCCAAATTCCCAGGTAGTGATCAGTAATTTCTCATTAACCCTGGCACAAAATGAATCTGACTCCACTCAGGCATGTAGATGAGTTCTGAGCACGTGCCTGTCAAGAAGGAGTGTCAGTGTCTCTGATAATTAAATTTCCATTTCTGTGAGTGAATGGCAAAAGCTGATACCCCCCAGTGGCAGTATTTTAGCTCCTCTTCTTTTTGTTGCTCATTTGTGGTAGTGGTGTTGTCCCCAGACTCAGAAAGCTATCATAAACTATCAAAACATCAGATTTAGGTTGTGAAGGCTACAAGTTGACTATTGACCTTAGTTCCCTTACAAGACAAACAACTAATAGTAATATAACCATAAAAGCTGGACAAACATAGTTTAAAAAATACCCAACATGTAAATTATAATGAACCTGCAAGAGGCCCCTGATGTCATGATCCTACCTGCACTGCCAAGAATCATTGGTTCTTGACATCATTCTCTTGCCAAAGGGCAATTACCTCTGCTGTATGCATTGACTTAATCATGTCAAGTTGTGCCCCATAAATTTGCATGTCTCCCAAAGAAGCACAGTGCATTGCCAGCAGTCTTATAGGCCAGATCAAAACAATTTCCTAATGTATGTTTACATCAGCTTTGGCTCCTGAGCTGCTTTTGCTCTAGCTGATGAGCAAAACAGCAAATTCCCTCTCTCCAAACTGTGTGCTGCATCAGGGATAGGAGGTGCAGTAAGCAGGATATGGATGGATGCATTGTCCTTACCAGGGTTGGGCAGTGCTTTCTAGACTAATGAACTGCAAACAGCTACACAAATGAAACCACATGCTAGACATAAACACAGTCCTCTGAGAGGGGTTTGTTGTCACAGTCAGAGAGGGAGAAAGAAAGAGGGAGGGAATGCACACATTTATGTGTGATGGGTGGTGTAATGAATGCCAGCTCCCCTCCCAACTCTCTGGGATATGCAAGGATGACAAACTCTCCAAGGAACAATTCCTTTGACTGGTTTGTCAAGGAAAGGAAACTTGTCACGCTGCCAAGGATAAAACTGCTTCTGGGCTTAGTTTTGAATTTTATAAAGTGAATAAGTGAAAAACGTATACACATTCACTTCAGACCCAAGTCATGAATAATTAAAAGAATATATAATTGTACCCAGTTTTCCCCTCAAGCTCAACCAGCAAAGATGTCTTCTGTCCATGTATCAGGGTGCTTCATGTTTTTTTTAGAAATTGTAAAAAGTGAACTGAGCCAAGTATCACTGAATCTGTACTGCATGGAAGTACCAATAACAGCCTGACCATCAGAACACAGAGAAATGCAAACTGAGAACTCAACAGCTCCATATGAGGGAAATTATAGATTTCCTTCATTAAGTGTAAATATTTTCCTGATGTGATTCATCTACACTTATGTTGGATTCAGACCATAAAATGATAAATATTATATTATTAACTCAGCATTACGGTAGACATTAAGCTAATACTTCACATGCTAAAGGTCAGACATTTCTTATGAGGCACAATGAGACAAAAATATTTACCATGTCAAAAATACCTATGCAGAAAATAACCTCAGAAAACAAAAGTTATCTGTACCTCTATATAACTATCTCGTTTTTTTTCTGAGATAGGTAGGCTTGCTAGTACAAATTAAGGACTATGAGTTAACAGTATATAACCACACCTTTGTTTGCAGTTCTACTGGTGCACTGGAATTGTCTAATAGTATTTATCTGGAAGAGGCAGAGGTGAGAGTTATCCTATCACTGTTATTTTCTCACACTATTCTCACAGTTAATGGGTGCCTCAGTTTTCGACCATAGTGAAATTTGCAATTAATATATATTTTTCTTGAGGGCACAGTATTCAGTAGATATGGTATTAATAGCAATATATGAGTACCTTTCAGCTGCAGGTACAGGAATCTTAATTAAACACTAAAAAAATAACACCAGTAACTTCTATAAATAAGATAATAATTCTATCCCATTCCACACAGAAATGCAGACATAAAGATTCTCACGGCTAGCAAGTTAGCTCTTGCTGTCTTTGATACCAATATGGCTGTTTGTACCCAACAAAATGTGATGCTCTTCGATAGGAAAAAAAGATATTTTAAAACTCCTCAAAAGTATACACAGCAAGGGTGAACAGATTTTCTTCTGTATGTAGGTAATAGCTACATGCGTGAAATGGCAAAGGTCTGTGGGTTGGTTTGACTGTTATGAAACATTCACCGTATTTTTGTACTTCTCCAGCTCAATTTCAAACACAAGATCTTCACTTAGACTTCCTTTCAATGTTCAGAGACAGAAAAAGGCAAAACATTAGGAAAGAGTGCTAGGAGATGTTAAGTGAAAGTTTGCATAGGAAGAACTAGTTCACTACAGAATCATGGGTGGTATCTGAAGTAGCTCAGGCAGAAAGTACACAGGACATAGAAGGATAGGCAAGGAAGGATTCTGTACAAATGCAGCTTCTACGTCTAACCCCACAGATGTGCATTCAAATGAAGGTTTTAAAATTCCAACATTTCTGAGCTGATGCTTGGTCCACTTGAAAAGGGACATTTGTAATTTAATTGATGCTTTTGGTTGTTTTTTTTTTTCAGACTACTGGGAAATGTTTTTCTAATAGGTAAAATGGGGAAAGACCATGAAAAAACCGTGAATGTTTTATATTCTGTTACTTTTGATGGCTACTTTCTATGTAAATGTTAATTGTGAATTCTGTCAGACATGAAATCATGTAAGTTTATTTTTCCTACGTGCAGGACAAAATCCATGCAGCAGAGCATTATTCCTTCAAGTATGTTCTCTTTGGTAAAGCTCTCATGTGAAACTGCTCGTATTTGCAATTGTCTGATGTTTTAAAATAGAATTATTCAACATTGCCTGGTAGTTGGCTCTGACCTCTTGTTTGCTTGTTTTCGAGGTTACATTTGAACACTGGGGAGATTTCTAGCAAGATTGCGCCACCCCGCGTTGGAAACGCAGACCATCACGACATGAGCGGCGTTGGTGCCTTGCGGATGACATTTGTGCGTTTTGAAGACAGCTCTGAGTTTTGCAACATTTAGAAGAGCATTAGCAGTCCTCCATGTGAGTCTGAATTTTTCTTAAAACATTAATCTGCTGGGAAATTTTCAACCTTTTGACGTAAGTAAGATGTGGTGGTCCTTTATTTATTGCTGTTTCATTGAAAAACAAGGAAGATCATCTATTGGGTAACAATTTAAAATCATTTTCTATTTTATACGAGGAGAGCACTTTGAAAAATCAAGTTTGCTGATTAAAAAAAAAAAAAGAAAAAAAAAAAAAAAGGGGGGGGGTG
>VWZI01012089.1:1319209-1343831 GCA_013396835.1 Psilopogon haemacephalus
ATTTTTTATTTTATACGAGGAGAGCCCTTTTAAAAAACAAATTTGCTGATTAAAAAAAAAAAAAAGAAAAAAAAAAAGAAGTGGTGGTGTGTGCTGTCCAGGCATCTAACTAATTGGAAAGATTTGATGCATGTTAACTGAGCAGCCCCTAAAAATGGCACTTCTCTTTTCTAGGATGCAATGTGCCCCCCTAGGAATCACAGACACCCTCTTCTTCAGAGTTGTTCGAGCGAGCTCATCCTGGAGTAGTTTCAGCTGTTCACAGACATGTCAAAGCAGCAGGCTGAGATCTCTTGGCACGCAGGTCTAAACGCCGAGGGAAATACCTGGCAGGCTGATGACAAGTTACAAAATCAGATCTTAGCTACTAACAGCTGTGCCGCTGCAGGCACAGCGAGCCCCGGAGCGCGGGGGCGGAGGGCCGCAGCTGCGCTCTTTGCGAGCGGGGCTGTCACGTGAGCCTGGGGGCCTGTGCGCTTCCGGGTGAGCGGGGGTACGCCGCCAGGCCACACCACACCAGACGTTTCCGCGGCGGTGGAGTGAGCGAGGCCGCGGCCTCGGCCCCGGCCCGCACGGTTCTTTCTTTGTCCGTCTCGCGTCAGGTACGGCCGTGAGAGGTGGCGATAACGGAGACCTGGCAGTCGCGTCCTGGCTGGCCTATATGGGCACAGGGCGGGGCCGCGGCCCGGCCGGCAGCCCGCCGGTGCACGGGACAGGGCAGGGCTCAGTTAGTGAGCCGTCAGGGTCTGGGGTCCTGCCGGGGTACTGCTTGATGGTGCCTCGGACGTGAAGAGTAGTTGTCAGGCCTCGCCGGTAACTGTCTAAGTAGGTGCAGGAGGGTGGGCGGCTGATGTTCCGGGCGGCGAGCAGGGCCCTCCTTGGCGTCCGGGCTCATGTGTTGCGGCCTCGCTCTGCCGAGCTCCAGGCTTCCTCTGCAGAGCTCGGCGTTGGGAGCCACAGAGGGAGTTTTGGGCACGTAAATGTTAGGCTGGCTAGACACAGCACAGCAGCGCAGGCCTCTGCCCCATTCTCACTAATGAGGTTGGGGGTTTACCTTCAATTAGGGAGAAGCGCCGCTTGCTTTGTCCCGTGTGTGCAATGCCTCTTTCCACTGTAGTTTTAGCAGATGCACAGTGCAGAGGCATCTTGGCAGAATAGTTAAGAGTTGCTTTTTAGTGCAACTTTTAGTTGTCTTTTAAAGTACTTTTTAATGCTTAAGCTACTAAGGTAATGCACTAAGTAATAGTTGATTATTTTGGGCTAACCTCTCTGCATATTTAAATTCTACAAAGGAACTGTATTTAGGCAGAGTATAAATTCTGGCTGTTGCTGACAAGATAGTACTTACCTTTAATCAGAGTGATTCAGAAAGTCACATTCTGCTATTGCTGTGAATACAGAGCTTAAATTAGTATCCTGAGAAATGAAACCATGAGTGTTCTGAAGTGTTCTTTTTCACCGGATTGATTTCTCTGTACTTTGATGCTGAATAGTAAATGGATATGAAGACTTGTTGTTAATGAAAGTCCTTGTGTCACTTCATTGTGCAGACTTGCAAATTAAAAAACTTGGATATCCATTTTCAGATGTAGGAAGTGCTTCTTTGGGCCATGGCTAGTGTGTTCACATTCTAAAAGCCAAGAAGGTTATAAAAACATTCAGACTTTATAGTGAGTTGGCCCATGTGGATGGGCATACCAGAAAACACATCAAATATGGAAAAATAATCTTAGAGACACCTCTTTAAAGCCTGTAATGTAACTTAACCAACACTTGGTTAATGTTTCTGTTGAAATAGTGAAGGTGAAAAGTAGAAAAAAAGTAGGCTAACGGTTTTTTGAAGTTGGCTTTGACTTTGTGAGAGAAGTGAGCTATTCTTTGGTGATCAGGTACATAGTACAATAACGATCTCATCATTGCGAATGTCTTGCAAAATAAACTTTATATATTCTACCTCAAATGCTGTGGTGCTGATCAAGCATCTGTGTTGGGTAGGCAAATATGGCTACACAAATAAATAAGTCCTATTTATTTGTGTTTACTTTTGAGACAAGGTGATGACATAATTTTTTTTTTTTCTAAGGGGTCTCTAATTTGTAAAATGATCTCATTCTGTTGGGTTTTTTTAAGTAGCAGGGACAGATTAGCATCTCTGTTTAGCTATAAATTAAACTTTCTTTAGATGGTAATTTATAATGTAATTAACACTATTGTATTTGGCATACTGTATGTTTCTGACCTTCAGGTAGCTTCCAATATTTCAGTTCTATTTCTTTACCTGAAGTGGGAAGAAGTGAGCAGAGGACATTAAAAATGATCAGGCCTGCTGTTCTCAGGAACCGTGCCTTTTTGAGGTGACCATGAAGGGTGCTAGGATCTACATGACTAATAAATATTTGCATTGTTTCAATATACTGAATGTTTCAGGTTAAGCTTTTAGATCTTTGATTTACAGCTGAATTAAAAAGAGTCTTTGGCATAGTGAAAACGGAAGGTGTCAGCACTACCACCTCAGCCTTAGGAAGAATATCCTGTCCTGTGCTTTAGTTTGCATAAACAGATTATCCCCTCCACCCCTGCTATGTAAGCATTTGTGTTAGTAATGTAAAATTATTCAGTAGTTAGAAAAGTGACGACTTCAAATTTAACTTTCCTGAGAAGATTATCCTTCTTCCTTAATTACTCATTCTTCTAGTTGACAAGTGATGGTCCTTTTGTGCCTGAGATCCTAAGTCCAAACATCGAAAAGAACTACTTAATCTGCATGTTAAGTAGGATGTTGAAAACCTAAATTCAAGCTTATCTGATGTGAATTTGTAACTTGCCTTGTAAGTTGTTTGTAATTGCACTATATGATGCTTAGTGAATGATTGCTTTCAAAGCTGCGGTACTAAGAAGTTGCTGATGAGAGTTCTGTTAAGTAATGTGAAAAGTGTTTTGTAAAAGTGTCTTAAACTGATTACACGTGACTAGTTTTTAAACTCTTTAGTGAAATACATGCAGGTAGGACTTGCTTCTGCACTGGAAGTAAATAGATGTTATTTGGTATTTGGTATTCTTCAGAGTTGTGGTAGGGAATCTGTTCAGCTCTTGGGGCAAAATCCTACTTAATACTGTCTTGTGGGAGCTGTATTTTGAATGCTTAAGAGTAATGTATCCACCAGCACAGTGACAGGGTTGGTTTGTGGTGATAGGTTGGTTTTCTTGTGCAAACACTCGTCAAGTTAGTACCTAGGAGAAACTGTGCTGAGCACATCTTCTCCGTGAGTGAAAGATGATATTGAATGTGGAAAGTCATATGATTCAAGCAGCAAAAAATCTACTCCAAACAGCATATTAGTCAAAAAAAGATAGAGGGAGGGCTGTGTGGACAATTCCTGCGGGCAACCTCTTGGAGACTGTGCAGAGGCATCCAAAGTGCCAACCACTGAGTGGTGTAGGGTATGAATGATTCAAACAAGGAGAGTCTGACCATTAAGAGGAGCTAGGTTACTGCTTTCCAGAAATTTCTGTTTTCTGGATGAAGGAAGCAGGGAAATATCAATAAAATAAGCTTGAATTTTGGTCATTAGTGTTTGATTTGTTTCTCATACTGCAGTTTTAATAAGAAATAAAGTATTTTAGTTTGGGGTTTTTTAATTATTAATCACCTTTTCTACTGCAGCTTTAAGCATTGCAGGACACTTTAAAAATAGTCTGTGGTTGTAATCAGGTCAGGAAAACAGAAATTGAGATCTCTTGTGAAAGGTGATCCTACATAACAGGAAATGTAACATTTTGTTTTTAGCCATGTGAAAAATAATTGCCTGGCTTAATTAGCAGTATGCTTGCATTCAAACCTTATACTTACTGGCGTTCTGTGTTGGTTCCTTCTTTGCATTTAAAAATCTGTTTCCTGTTTTGATCAGTATTGTGGGTTTTGGGGTTGGTTTATTTTTTTGACATCTTCATTTAAGTTTTCCTGTTCCTGTGAATCTTTAGAGCCAACAGAGTCAGGAGCATCAGCTGGCTTGGACTTACATGTCGGCAGAATGGTTTATTGTGTTTCATTACTGGAGATTCCTTGTTGCTGGTGATGGGTGAGCCTGAAAAAACACAGCTTGAGTTGCACTTCACAGGGTGAGTTCTGTGAAAATGCTTTCTGAAATAGTTATCATTAACATGTGGGGGTTTTAATGTTTCTTAAGAACTGAGTTATATTTTAGAGATGACCATCTGGTTTGGTTTTATTCTGTGGTGGGTTCCCCCCCTCCTCAAAATACACACTTTAAAAAATATCTCCTACAGATTCTAGGCAGCTGTCAGGTTTCTCATAGTTTAGAGTTAACTGGTGTACTTCTAAATAAACAGGTTGCTTAGGCTCTTGTTTTTAACTGAGAGATTGATCACTCCTGTGCAGGGCTTTGGAATATATGATATCTCTTTCAATTTAAATTATTGGCAATTAAACATTCTATAAGCAGTTTTGTATTTTAAAAAAAAAAAAAAAAAGTCAAACTTTTCCTTGGGTTTGGGTTACTTTTTAGTTTTGCCTAATACTGTAACTTGCTGGTAAGTGAAAAGGGTGTGTTGCAAGTATGGGAATTAGAATAATATTGAGCTAATGTGTTCTTATATGATCCTGCAGCTCCTTTTCAGCCCACTGTGCTGAAGACAAGAGGTTCTGGGTGATAAGGAGTCGCTACTAGCAATTCAAGTTGGCTGGAGAATGGAAGGTGTTGAATTTAAGGAAGAATGGCAAGATGAAGATTTTCCAAGGTTCTTAATTTTTTGAGTGATTCTCATCACGTTCAGAAGAAGCCAGCTCTCTGTCTTCACAGTGAATTAACAATCTGTAATAAACTCAAATTGATTTCTGTTAATACAGTAGTCTCAGAAAGGCTTTGTCACATTTCTTTATGGTCTAGAAAGGGATTGCTTTATGTTGCTGTGTAATTAAGTAACACAGGAATACCACTTCTAAGTTTCCAGTATTAGTGAAGTGAAAATCTGTCATAGTTAACTGCTAAGTATGCTTGGGCCTACAGAGACACTAAAACTGAATTCAGAACTATTCTATAATAACAAGAATGTGGCAAGACTTCCGAAGGATGAAACATTCCAGCAGCAGCCAGAGTTTTGGCATGTGTCACATGAACAGATGATCACTTGAATGCAGCAAAGAAATTTTCTGGTGTTTTGGTGCTGTATTTACTGGATGCTTGAATTTAAGATATAGGTAAATTTAGTTGAGCATTATCCCATGGTGTTTTTGGTGGGGTTTGTTTGTGTGTTTATTTGAATTGCATATTTGTGTTCAGGTAGTTATTTGAAAAATAACACAAGTTTGTAACAATAGTTTTTACTTTGTGCATCAGGCCCCTGCCAGAGGATGATCCTGTTGAGTCAGATATATTGGCTGCAGCTGGAACAGAAAGTGAAGCTGGTAAGACCATTGCACGCCAGTCAAGCTGACTGCCTACTTAGATGACAGTTTTAAAGCTCCATTTTGTATTAGAGTGGGTTTTGTTTTGGGATTGGGGATTTTCTTGTCAGGCTTGAGGAAACAGCATTCTAAATTATATTTGTGTATGCAAAGGTTACTATAAACATCTTGTGAAAGAAAAGGGGTTTAAAGTACAATAGGAGATTCTTCATCTTCCCTGTGAACAAAGCTATCCAGGTGACACTGGGTATGAAAATGAATTACTGCACTCACTTCCTGACCTGTCTTAAACTCTTGATTCTTTGTGGTGTTTAAGGCCTCCCTGACTGCTGTCCGAGTTACACAAGTATCTGTTCTGTGTCTCAAAGCATGCAGTTACTCACCTAATGGTTTCTTGAATTGCCAGCTGCTTTGGGTTTGTTTGGGTTTTTTTCTGGTTTGTCTAGTATGTTTTATTCCATCAAAGATGGTTGTGATGCTACCAGTACCTAGCAAAAACAAAGGATGTGGATGTGTTGCATTATTTGCAACATCTATTTTGTGTATCTATGGTATGGTCAATAGTTGATTAGATAATGGCAACACGTCATGTGGTTCTTCTGTAGGGAGCATGGTGATCTACCACTGGTCACAGTGTGTATGCAGTCAGGTAAACTTATGGTCTTGAGGACTTGAGAACTTTGACTTCCAGGTGCTTTTTTCACCCCCTGTTTAATTATTTTTCCAAAAATGCATTGATAAATCTGCTCATCTCTTGTTGATAAGCTTCTCTACACTGACTTCAGTTTAAAAAATGGTTTAGTGGGTTTGTTTACCCTTGTTTTTAATACAGAGGTTAAAGGAACCAAAGTGAGGAAGAAGCTAATGGCTCCAGATATTAGCTTAAATTTGGATCATAGTGAAAAATCTGTTTTGTCAGATGACCTGGATGAAAGTGGAGAGATTGATTTGGATGATATAGATACTCCTTCAGAGAATAGCAATGAGTTTGAATGGGAAGGTAAGTATTTTGTTCCTTTTGTCTTACACTCTAAATTATATCTTTTGATGTGCAGGTCAGCAGTTTTTCAAGTGGAAAGTAACTATGACTCAGTATGACAGGAGTCCAAATATGAAGAAATCGGTAATAGATGTCGTGAACTTTTAATAGAGTGCACATCAGACCTGAAATGATTAGTGAACAGGCAGCATTATAATCACTGTAACTCCAAATGAAAGCAAAGCTTTCATTATATCCACTTAAAAGATTTTGAATTATGGAAAATGCTCTCCATTACAGTATGTTTTTAAGAACTAACTTTGGGGGGGGGCAAAACCATGTTTTAGATGTTTGTAGATGAGTTTTATTTAAAAGTGAACCGTGTAAAAGAGGATATAGATTATAGATGGGCTAGTCACAAATGGATGACTTGCAAGACTTTGCTCTCCTTAGGGGGAACTGAATGGTTGTTCTAAAATTGTGTAACACCTCATATTGTCTTATTGCGGTGAAAATGGCAGAAGGTCAGTAGCCTTACAGTTTATATGCTGTCCAGATTGACTGGAAGTGGTGGAAAAGCCTCTGTGTTTTGTGTCAAGGAATTCTGAAATTACTTGATAGGAAATTAATTTAGCTATAGTCACACGGGTAATTATCTTAAATCTATTTTATAGGCAAAACCTGGATATTCTAGCAAATTGTAATTCCGGTTAATAGAGTTTTGTGTAAGAATTAAAGCACATTTTTACACTTGGAGTTTGTTTTAAAGCTCTTTTGTGTAAGCTAGGAACTGTTGGCTAAACAGTTGGGGTCTTTATGTAGCCTTCACAACTAAATAATATCTCTAAGTAAACATACAAAGTTTGTTTTATTGATTCTGGAAAGAGAATAAATTTGAGTTAACAAGAAGCTGTCTTTTCACTGTTAACTATGAAACATTACCTGCTTTTTATTCCATGATAGCTTATAAACAGAGAAAACCAAAATGAAACAGCAGGTGAAGTTTCATAACAGATCCTGTGGGTTTACCCATGTGAAAGGATTTTCAGCATTCTAGTGACAAACAGTGGGTATTCAACATTAGTTTTGCACTGATGTGAAGGAAATATTTATTCCAGATATGTGTCTTCCTTTTAAAAGTGGCTGAAAAGGATTTCTGTCTTCTCTTTCTTTAATGCTGCTGTCTTCATTTTCCTGGGAGGATAGTTTCAATTAACAGCTTTGTCTTGGGAGCTGACAACTAACTTGCAGTAGGTTTTTCTCGCTTTGGGTAAGGTCTGTGCAACGAAGTCAAGAATCATAATTTAATTGCCGAAAATTGTTTCACAGATTGCTGCCAGCATAAAGTTTGTGTATATTGATTGCACACATGTGAATTAGATTTAATTTCTAATAGATTTGTCCGCATGTCTGCTTGCAAGGTACTATCAATGTTTCAAATCGTGCTTTTATGTAAGTCTGTGATCAAGCGATCTGTGTAATTATCATTGGAGTTAACCACTTTGTCTATTTTGGTAAGACTCATCAAGGTCTCAGCTGAAAGCCTACAATTAAGCGGTCTTCCTACATGAATGGAAATTCATCTTGTGCCTTAGCACAGAAAACTATGTTATTCAGTAAATGGATAACAGCCCACAGAGTATTTTGATAAAGTACATGAAACCCTTGAGATTCGGTTTTGTAACAACGGAAAGAAATAAGTCATTTGACTGGCTAAAGAATATTAAAATAAGAAGATAGAAAAGTGGTTAACCTGAGTTGTAACTGATTTTCAGTTTACGTAGTAGTCATAGTGGATCTTGAACGTGTTTTAACTTTGGCAGATGATCTTCCAAAACCCAAAACTACTGATGTCATTAGAAAAGGATCACTTACTGAATACACTCCAGAAGAGGAGAAAGATGATGGTCGACGCTGGCGTATGTTTAGGATCGGAGAACAGGACCATAGGGTGGACATGAAGGCAATTGAACCATATAAAAAAGTTATCAGTCATGGGGGTAAGGATTAGTGATGCACTGAAGAGAACTGTTGAGAGATTCTTTACTTAGGGTGAGTTGAGATTGCACAGGAAGAGCTTTGGGCATAAAGACTCATGTACCTGTTCATTCAGTATTAAGGTATTTGGTTGATTTAAATTTTTGTTCCCCCCTCCCCGCCTTTAAACTGAGGTTCCAAAATGTACACTGTTCAGATGGAGCTCCCAACATGTGTAATAAAATGCACTTGCCAGTTCTACAGTATGTGCTACCAGTATGGTTTTTCCTTTTTGAGTGTTGTAAGCATTAATTATGAATCTACTAAGGCATAATCAATGTAATGATTCTTCCCAACAGTCTGTAGAGTTTGAGATGAGAAACAGTTGAGTATATAAAATGTTATTAAATATACTGAGGTACTGATTGTAGGTACAGCATTTGATTTACCTCCAATTCAGCTGTTTATTTGTAACTACACACTTAAAAGAAGCCTTGGAGTTTTCTGTAGCTGAGTTACTTTGTCCATGGAGAGTAGATGTTTGTAAATCTCTTAGGTAACTAGTGTCAAAGCTTACTTGAATGTGCATATCTTTGTACATGTAGTCAGTGTAGTAACTTCTGTCACCACTGCTGCTTTTTCCTTTGATTTTAGGTTATTATGGTGATGGGTTAAACGCCATTGTTGTGTTTGCTGTTTGCTTTATGCCTGAAAGCAGTCAGCCTAACTACAGATACCTAATGGACAATCTATTTAAGTAAGTCATCACCTGCCTCTGAATACTGTCTCTGTTCTCATGTTATGAAGCCCAGCATTTTAATGCAAGGGCAATTACTTATCTGTGATTAAGCTTTTTTTTTTTTTTTTTTTTTAATGCATTGAAGCACTACTAGGAATTACTTGAATATTCACAGATCTTCATTTAAATTTTCTTGCTTGTCTCTGCAGGTATGTAATTGGCACTTTAGAGCTGTTAGTAGCAGAGAACTATATGATTGTTTACTTGAATGGTGCAACAACACGGAGAAAAATGCCAAGTTTAGGCTGGCTCAGGAAATGTTACCAGCAAATTGATAGAAGGTAAGAAGTTCCACAGCGCTTTCTTACAGTAGTCACATGCTCAGTGATTTACATATTTAGGGAAAACTGCTTTTTAATGTGGTGTCTGGTGAGGTTAAGCAAATTACTTGAACTATTGAAAACCTCTTCCTAAGATCGACAGTTTTTATGGTTTGGAGTTTTTTGTTGTTCTTGGTGGGGGTGTTGTTTGTTTGTTTTGTGTTTGGGGGGGATGTGGGGTTTTTTTTGTCAAAGTAGTTGTTAGAATACTATTACCACACAGAATATCCTTTAAACTTCATGTGCTGATGTAATAAGCACTTGATTGTTAGTTGAGTAAAAATGTTTGAAGAAGCTTTTGTTTGGAATGTTATTTCTTTGTTGTAAAAATATTATATCTTAAATTTTGATTATACAGTTGCTTGGTGTTTTTTTCCTCTGGCAGATAGTGTTGTGACATTCCATTAGAAATTACTACATTTTTGTGACAGTTGTGCTTGCAAAAATTTCATACATTTTTGTTGCTGTGCTGCATTTTTCTTTGAGTAATTACGCCTTCTGTTTAAATTCTATAGGTTAAGAAAAAACTTGAAATCATTAATTATAGTTCACCCTTCTTGGTTCATCAGAACACTCCTGGCCATCACAAAACCTTTTATTAGGTAATACTCTGGAAGATCTTTATTTTAAAACAGTAATATCCTGGTTTAAACTTCCAGAACTGTTTTAATATTGACACACTGAAGTTTTTTAAATTTATAACTGTACCCTGCATTTGTTCTTCCACAGCTCAAAATTCAGCCAAAAAATTAGATATGTCTTTACGTTGGCAGAACTAGCTGAACTCATCCCCATGGAATACGTTGGCATCCCGGAATGCATAAAACAGTACGTCTCATTATTCACATGTGCTCTGCACTGATCATGCTTCAGAACCAGAATATGTTATGTTCAGGGATTGCTTTGAATGTAATAGCTTGCATTTAATAAAAGATAATTCAGCTCAGATAATTACTCTCTCGATGAGAGGATCCCTATTTGACCACATAGGTAACTGCAGTTCAGTGTGCAGTAGCATGGGTAGTCAAAATGCTATTGTATAGGGATTTTAACAGGTAGTTTTTTAAGTAACTGCCAAGTTATGGCATATAAATTAAGTCTTCTAGGGATTAGGCCTCACTTCAGTTTTCTACCTCGTAGTATACTAAATCAGCTTGAGAGCGAGAAATTTTGAGGATGCTGCTACTAAAGTTATTTGTAGTATCTTCAGTGTTTGTGCTAAAATGTGGAGGAAGTTAAATATCACTCGCGTTGGAATTTGGTTTAAAAGAAGAGTTGTGGTGGGAAAAATGCTGAATATCTACTCAGTTGTAAAACTGCATTGAAGAAGTGAAGGCATTATCAGTGTCCTTGGTTATCTACCCATCCTTCCCTCTAGATATGAATGGGCATCATCACAACTGTGTTGTTTCTTTTTTCTATGGCAGTAATAAAAGTTGAAACCATAGACTTGAGTCCTGAAAAAGACAGATGAAAATACTAACAATTATGATGACACATTGATCAGCCTGTTGGAGGGTATAACATGAAAAACCTAGAGAGTGTGCATCGCAATAGATGGGAACTCCATAAAGATGGCATAGTCTCACTGTGTGGAGAGTTGGCATGTCCATGTTGGACAAATCTGCCCTCCCTCAAATGAATAGTTACTACAACGAACACTCAGGTGGTGTCAGCTGCACAGCATAACTTTTTATAAAGTGGAAAACGCAGTGTTCTTGGGGCATGGAAGAACATGACAATGCTGAAGCAGAGTTGTGTTATCTTTAGCATATTTTAATTTTTCTATTGGAGCTTTTGAAGGATGTGTTAGAAATACCCAGGTTGTCATTCTAAGTCTTGAAAGACTCCTTTCTGTATTCATGAACCTGTAAGTGTTCTGCTAAGGCTTGACTTGGTTGACTTGCACAGTTAGTTTGAAGAAAAATACTCCAAAGTCCAAGAACACTTTTAAACACAGACTTTAAATTTTAGTGGTGAATACTAACACTGGATGAGAAATTGTACTGAATTAATGTTATGTCATGAGTGTTTCTTGTTTAATGCTTGTAGTTGTTGTAGATACAATGTGTTGGTTTTTTCTTAATTACATTAGTCTTGAAAGTTGGTATGCTTCTACAAACTGTTGACATTAGTACCAGTGTGCAGCTTCTGTTGAATGTGGCCTTCATGTGTTATTTACTGAAATCAAACTTTTCCTCACCAAGGTATGAAGAAGAAAAGTTTAAAAAGAAACAGAAAAGGTATATTCATATTTTGATCAGGGTTGCATCTTGATAAGATGATTTGCACTGCAACTAACTCCCAGTAGATTGGCTTGCACAAAGGAATAAGCATTTGTAAATATAAACATGCACTAATGACTTAAGTTTTTATGCATGAAAGTAACTAGACTGCCTGTGAAGTGCAGTGTATCATGTAAAAGAACTCACCCTGGGTGTTAAAGCAGATATTTTAATAATCTGTTATATAAGATACTCAACTTTTAAGGTGATATATGAATTCTCAACTCAGCCTTCAAGGAATTCTCAACTAAAAATCATTATTTATTTTAAATGCTTCTGTAGGTTTTACTGTTTCTAATAAGTGAAGTCTAAAGGAAGAGCTGGTTTTAGGTGCTAAGCTGTAGCTATGCATCAGCAGAAGATGCAACTCCAGAAGGTGTTCTAATACTGAGTCTTGCACTTTCTATTTGTGTATTTGCTGCCTTTTTAGTTAACTTGCACAGATGCAATCTAAATTAGTATTTTTAGTGCTGTTTGTATTTGCAGTGCCTATGTTCCTTGCTAATAAACACTGGATTTTTCATGTTGATTGTCAGTTTCATGCTAACTATTCAAGCTATTGCAGCAGCTGATGAATTTTTTTTAATGTATGTGTTATTTTTTCACTCTCACTAACACAAGCAAAAGTGAAAGGTTTTGCTACTAACTTTGTGATTTTTTTTTTCTTTTTCCTTAATCGCTCTTCCTGTATGTGCCCTAACTAATAAACAGAGAGGAACACTGAGAGGTTAAAATAGAAAACATGTAATTTCTGATGTTTATCAGGTAATGCTGGTGACAAGTGTTGAAGTTTCTCCAGAAATTATTCCAATGAAGTGATAATTTTGCAGTATGTAATCTAATTATTAAGCATGCCAAATGTAAGAACACACTAAGCACCAGTTCTGCTTGATTTCCTTCCTCCCCACCCCAAGCCACAGGTGTGCATAATTTGGCCCAATCTATTGCAATGCCCATTGCATTCAGGATGCAGACCTGAGGCATTTAAAGGGCAATGTAAAACCTTTAAAAAAAAAGACGTGCTTTACTATGTCCCTGTCAATATAATGTCTACTGCCATTACTTTTGTAAAAATTAGCACGCTTCTAAGTGAAACAGGTGTAGAGGTCACAGAAGCTGTTTGATACTGAGACTTTAGTATGATTTTTTAAAAATCATTATTTATTTTAATAGGAGGAAGGAAGGCATCTTGAAGTTTAGTTAATAAATTCCATGTCAGAACAAGCTTGTCAAAGATAACTGCAGTTAGAACAGGGATGAGTTAACATACCAGGAAGGTTGTCAGATACTCAACTAGCACTGTTGTTTCCAGACAACACTGCTGTGGTTCTTGGATCTCTATGTACTAGGTTCAGTTCTTACAGCTGAAAAAAAAGCCCAGAGACTAACAAACTTATGTCCCCTATTTGTGGGTTGGTAGCCTAGGACTGCTGTCACTGGTTTTAGTTTTAAAACAAAATTGAAAATAGGTGCTTGTTATGTTGAGAGACTGGACCACTAAATTAGACAAATAGGTTGCTAGAAGACAAACTTGGCCTTAGCCTGTCTCACTCTGGAACTACTGTTGGGTTTAAAATTGGTTTATGTCCATGCACAACTTATTTTCTAGAAGTTATAGTGAAGACTGTAACTTACTGTTGAGGAAAAGTATGTTGTGTAGGCCTGTCCAGTGGTTTCTGCAAAACATTTTTTTTTAGTCACTAGGCAGATCTAAAAAAAAGCCAAAAAAACCCCCCCCCCAGAGAAACCCAAAACAAACAAAACCACCAAAAACCCACCACCAGATTAAACTAGTTTTTAGCAGAAGTCTTAGAATTTGAAAGAAAGTGTCGTAGTTAAGGAGCCACTTGACTTTTGTTCACTCAGCTACTGCTTTTAGCTCTTCGCTTAATTACTATGACATTTGTGGTGGTGGTTCAGCAGTTATTTGCCCCTCCCACTTTGAAATAATTCAGGCTAAGACTCAGTTGGCTGGAAGTTAAGGAATGAAGCTTTATATTTACAGCTTTGCACAATATACAAGCAGGTATTTACAGATACACAGTAAAAAGGTAATACAGAAACACCACACCCCTCCCAGAGATCAAAATCCCTAAGAGGGGTAACCAACCACCCCTACCACCTTTCCCCAATCTTTTCTCACCATCTCTTTTATGCAGCAGATAGGCAGAGGTAGATCAGTCAGGGGGATTAGCAGCAGGAAAGAAGTTAGTGAAATTATTCAGATTCATCTACAAAAGGCAGGGAGAAAGAGCTGTGCAGGAACAGCCACAGCCCAAAGTGGTCAGAAGCCGTCTGACTTACCTGTTTGGGTTACAACTGTTAAAACATTTTTCTTTCTCAGTAAAGCTATGAATGAAGTAGCATCATCAGTGTTTTTCTTCCTCAGCCTTTAGTCTAATCTTTCATTCAAATCCTCCAATTAGTTCAAACCAGCACAAATTAAAGGTAATTTTGTGCTTGTTTTGCAGTGAAGAAGTTCATCAAAGTAGTAGTTCTTGATGGTATTGTCATGTTACCTGTAAGCTTGTATGCCTGCTTGCATTTGTTAAAAGCACAGAAGCTACTGGGTTTTTTCTTCTGCAGTAAAAACTTCACTTGCACTTTACAGAAGTTTTTTGCTTTGAATGATATAGTTATTTAAATGGTTTCTTTTAAAATTGTAAATAATTTCCAGGGGGAGGTAGTAAAGCAGGTTTTGTTTTCCAAAAAGCATTACTGTGACAGCATTGAGTAAAAATCTTCATTTAATACTTATTTACTAAAACTTTTCCCAAGTATAAGCTTTATGTTTTCCTGTTAATAAGTTTTGCTTAATATATGAGCTATCAAACTCAACTACTTGTTAACACAGTTACAATTTTGGTGCTTTCTTTGCTAAGCAGAGTTGACCAAGAGCTGAATGGAAAACAAGAGCAGAAAAGTGATCAGTAAGTTCGGAGTGAAAACAAGACTGAAGAATATGCAGACGGAATGATGGTGGTTTTGCTCCATTTACAATGCATTCTCTGTGTGCATGTATTATATAATGTGTTGCAAAAGGTGCTTAACTTCTCTGAACTAGCAGGCAGTGGACTGCTTACTGCTGTATTGGTTTGTCTTGACTTCAATAGCTGTGTTTATGTAATCATTTTATAATGCTAAATGTCAAAACCCCATTTTCAGAGGATGTTCTTGCAGTTGTTTATCTGTATGATGCATGTTCTTCAGTGAAATATTTATATATCTAAATGTTAAAGGAAAGAGATAATATATATTTTTATGACTGAGCAATAGATTATGTACCTGCTGAAGGAATTTATTTGCAGGTTGACAAGGCCATGAGTTACTTGTTGTAAAAATCTGTTATGCTGTATGTGGTCAAGTGCATTTCTGTGTCACAGAAACCTTAATTTGTTTGGACATTAACAACCATATATAATGTAGTCTTTCACAAGTGTGGAGATCCTTATTTCTTTTGTTCACTTACTTAATACAAGCTGTACTCATTTAACTCACTGGAGTGAGTAAAAAGGTCAGAGCTGGAGCTTTGATATCTTTTAGTCTGTTTTTCTGAATGCAAAACTGCAGTTCTGTGAACTTGTCTGCTGATCAAAGGGTTTAAGCCTAAGCTGGAACAGAAGCTAAACTCTTTGAATGACTAGTAAGATATCAAACCCTTTCTCAGTTTCAGTTGTGAATTTAGATTTCGCTTCAGTGATTAAAGGCCGTCTCAACTGACGGTAGGAAATTGCAGCTCTTCTGGGATGAATATCAGTTGCCACCAGTAGGAGCTCTGGCCATACTTTGTAGAGCTTGGGAGTCGCACAGATGCTGTAGCTGTAATATCCATTGTTTGCAGAGGTATGGGGAGTCTTACATTACCTGTGTCATCCTTGTAGATGAAACTTCCATTTCCAAAACTTAGTTTGGTATGTCATATCACCAGTAATTTCACTTAACAAAAAAAAGAGAGTGGGTGTTTTTTTTTTTTCTCCACAAAATGGTAGTAATCTTGCCTGTAAGAGGTGTAGGCTAGTGTCTACAGGTTTGTCAGGGCAAGAAATAATGCACTTGTTGATGTGTTGTTGTGTTTGTTGTATCTTTTGATAATCCTTGCAATTTCCCTATAAGGACAGGTGCATGCAGAACCATTCAGTTCAGGAGCTGAGCAATATAATATTGCAGTAAATATATTAAATCTTCACTTTTCACTTTTTTGTTGTGCTCATGATTTTGTCTTAATGCCAAAAATATCACTTCCCAGTTGCACTAGAAGTTAGTGTTAGACAGTTCTCTTATATAAAAAAGCAAAAGCAGTTGTGTTCAATCAGATTACTATTTGGCACTGATAAATATCAACTGAGATTGTTAATTGGTAGTAAGCCTTGACCACGTATCTGCTGTCTCTAATGATACATGTTTAGACTCTGAGAGTGTATCTGAGTCAGATGAGGGCAAATTGCCCCTATCTCAGAATCTGAGTCTGCAATTCAGAGACTTTCATCTCACGATCTAGGTACTTGTGTTATAGGACCTTCTGCATCACAATTTCCAAGAGATTTCATATGCAGAGTGTTCTCTTTCAGCAGGCAATGCTAATTTCAAGTTGCCTTGCATTTATTTCATTAGGTTTGGATCTTTCTCTGAAAGCATAACACATGTGAATGTTTTCTTTGGGGCTGTCTTATGTCTTGCTTCAATTTCAGTGTTGAACCAGATTAATGTAAAGTTTCAGTCAGTGAATTAGGCACTTGGAGCCTATTTGCTTCTGATACTTCCCAGTGTAGTGTGTATGCAAACTTTCCTTGATTTTTACTGGTTCTGTGTGGGTTCTAAGCTAGATATACTAACTGCTCTAATAATCTCATTTGCATTTTTTCCTAATTTAAAAAAAAGTATTCTTGTTAGTAAAACCATATTCATAGTGGAAAGATTGTAATTCTGCATGTCCTGTTGCTTCCCATGTGTATAGTGTAGTGCAGAGTAGCCAGTTTTTCTACTGATGGGATTGGTACTCTTTCTTTTCTGGTGGCCAGGTTTCATGCTGCAGCAGTACTGTTTTGGGAATGTGCATGTATTTATTGAATGGTTTATTTCTCCAGTATAATTTTTTTTGTGAATACACAGCACAACAGTTCTGCCCTTAAAGATCTGAAGCTTGAGAAAAGTGTACTAAAGAACTGTTCCACTCTGACCTTTTGCAGCTCATCATCGAATGGTGAGGTGGATGTTTACAAAAAGCGAAGAGGTCCCAAAGTTGTCTTGAACACAAATGGGTAACTTTTTGTCAAAATATCTTCTGAAATCTGTAAAAATAAAAATATAATCTATTTTAATATTTTAAACCATGTCAAGTTGAAATGTCATACTGTAATAAAAGTTATTTTAAAACCTGAGTCACTTTGTGATAAGCCACAGCACTGCAGGGCATTCATCATTCAATGGCACTTCCTTTTAGACATACAACTCATGTTGCTAGAATGCAGTTTGAGCCCTGTCAAAAAAGTATTTAATGAGTCACTAATGTACCTTTGATTTGGATGTTTCATTAGTGTGTGTATATATATATATATAAAAAAGCAACTGAAAGAGATGTTTTTGTGCCAGTGACCTTTTTCTGTGTGGATGTGACATTTTGTAAATTGTTCCTACAAGAGAAGTGTTCAGAAGTGGCAATGGGGTTTCGGAGAAGGTGTCATTAAAACCTAATGTGAATAGACTAGATTTCTTGAACATTCTGTGTAGAATGGCAAAGCTATGTTGTGTTGGAAAGCAATGGAAATGGGTATGTAAGAATTTAGTGCCTAATCAGATAGGTTTTCAGGTTCTGAGATGTTAAAATGGAGAACTTTCTGTTTTGAAAAGTCTAATTTGAGTAGTATGTAACCTTGTTCATAACAGTGCAGTTTAGTGTGGGGTATGGTTTTTATCTTCATTTTGAGTGACTAGGTGAAAAAAAGTACTCCTTGCTGTGAGAAACATTTACCAGAGAAACAGTAGTTAAACTCTGAATTGCATTTACTATAGCCGGTATTTGTTTGCATGTTTCAGCAAGTTTGTTGCATCATAGCTTAAGTGCTCTGATGACATCTGGTAACCTTTCACCAGTTAGTTTGTCAGACTTCAAGATTAGATTACGTAGTGGTAACGAAATCTATGAAATTACTTTGAAGTGTGTCATAGGGAGGAGAAGGTGGCATTGGTGCCTAGTCATATGTCACTTTCACTGATGGCTTTTACTGAAATGTTGTCGTTAACTGAAAATCATGAAACTACATTGTGGATAGGCATGTACAAACCAGAATCTGTCATAAGAAATCAGTTTCTTGGTGAGAAGTGTTTTGTTTTTTTTTTCATGTCAGGTTTGTCTGTGTATCCCACAGATTTATACAGTATTTATTATGAAGAAAGATGACTTAAATGTATCTCTTTAAAAAGCTGTTGTATTTGGAGATGACTTTAATTCTCAAGTCATTCCAGTCTCCCTCACTGAAGTCTCATACATGGGGCAGAGGGATAATAGCTTGCATGCTTTTTGTAACCACAGGAGTTTTACAAAGCTTGCATTGGGAACTCTTATTCAGTCCTTGTGGATGCAGGTCATTCTCTAGAGGATTTGTGTCACTGGTTGTTGGAAATGCTTGAAATAAATGCTTTAATAACACATTTTAAAGATACCTGGGTTTAGTCAGAGTAGCACTCTGAAATACAAAAAATGTTTAAATATTCATATTCTGAATTACAGGTTTTGCTGTTTCCTAGCTTCAGGTCTCTGAACTACATTGTTTCCTTCATCACATCTTTTCCCCTGTGTTGAGCTAACAGGAGAAAAGTGCATTTGTGGCAAAAAGAGGGTGCAGTTGTGCTACAGTTTTTGATTATTCCCTACAAGCATGACAGAGATTGGTGAAATTAAAAACCGTTCTTTGGTCAAATAGATCTCTGTTGTTTTGCCATTTTCACTGCCCCGATTACTCTGATGTAAACGCAGGGATTTGGCGATTTTGTTTTGTTTGGGGTTTTTTGGTGGGTTGTGGGGTTTGTTGTGGTTTTGTGGTTTTCTTGGTTCTGGATAGGTTTTTTTTGTGGTGGTGTTTTTTGTTTGTTTTATGTGTGGGTTTTTTGTTTGTTTGTGGTGTTCTGACTTTTGTCTGGGGTTTTTTTGAGCATTAAACATGATCTGGGGAGAAGCTGCTGGAGTGTTTTCAGAAAGTCTTATGCTCCTTACTCTAGCATGCTCAGCTGCTAGTTAATATTTGACATGGAATTCCAGGTTAATTACAAAAAATACTAATGAAAGACAAATGCTTACTTTCCCAGTGACTCTGCAGTTCTGCAGTGTTTCTTACTTGGTCATCTGAACGAAGCCTTTTTATCAAAAAGAAAAGCATTAAGATATTGTCTGTAATTAGCAATAGATCAGAGGTTCAGGGATGTTAAAGTGGAGATTTTTTGGTTCTAAAAAGCTCACAACTAGTTAATGTGCAACCTCCTTCCTAACAATGCAGGCTAGCATGTTGTGTGATACAGGAAATGTGCAGCGTGTAACAAAGCAGAGCTGCAGTAGTCACGCAAAAATAGAAGTTGCAAATCATATAACTGGCTTTAAATTGCTATTAGTATTTTCTACTGTTGTGACTGTATTCTGTTGTCCATTTAAACTTATGCTAAGTTCAGGGCTCCTCACCTACCTCTTAAGAATGCTAGGATCCTTTCTTTTTAACTTGTGTTCTATTTGTTCCAGGGTGTCATGGAGTAATATGATAAATGTATTTCCGAACGTCCTAGCTGTTAATACTTATGGGAAACATTTCAACTGGGGGGGGNAAGGTCTGAATGTTTTATTTTACTACTTAGGAACATAGAGATAATCTCAATTATTTCGTGGCTGCATGCACCACAGACTTACTTTGAAAAATATTAAATTTAGATTTGGTTCACAGAGCCTTATGGTGCCAGATCGTGGTGCAATTTATTATTTTGAAGATAATTTCGAGCTGAGTGATATAAAGCCTGTTGGTACAGGGTGGAGCGTAAGGTTAGAGGGAAGTTCAGCTTCGTGGCTGAAAGAGCGTATGGATTTCGGTCACTTGCATAGGTAAAAGAAACCTAAAGCCAGAAATAGAGGCCTCTGACCTGCTCCTTCGGTACCCATCGTTTAAGGGATGTGATGGGGGCAGCGGCACGGCCTGCGGGGCCCTTCACCCGTCTCCTGGACTTGGAAATGGGGAGCTGCCGGGCGTGCTCAAGGCCGTCGCATCCGAGCCTCTGCACTGGGAGCCGCCTCCAAGGGCGGGATAAAGCCGAGCTCCGTCGCTGCCCTCGCGGTTCCGCTTCCGGGCCACGGGACGGCCGAGAAGGGTCGCCTGTCTCTTCCGCCCGTTCGGAACCGGTGAGGCTGGGGCCGCTGGAGGAGACTGCCTCGGGGTTGGGCCCGGCGGGGCAGCGCTGTGTGCGCGACTGCCTCTTCCCGTGGCCTGGGCTGCCCGCACACTGCGGGGCGGCGGGGGCCTGGGAGGCCGCTGAGGCCCCAGCCCTTGCCTGAAATTTCGGGGACGGGGAGCAGTTTGGGCGCGCGCAGGCGGGCACAAAGGCCTGTCCGCCTCGGCCGGCGCGGCGCAGCTCCTGCCTCGCTGCGGCTCCCGCCTCGCTGCCGCTCCTGCGCCCTCGCCTTTCTGAACTCTTTGTGCTCTTGAGCGCTCCTAACTGCCGGTCGGTCTTTGCGGAGTGGGATTTTTACTTTGGTTTGCTCTTGCTGTGTATATTAAGGACTCTGTTATGTTTTTTAGGATTTTTTTTATTATTCCCGTTTTATTTTTTTAAAATGAGAGCGAGGGCATAGCAGGCGTCCGGAGCCGTGGATGATCAAGGAGGTGACCCGCCCGTCTCGGTGAGCCATGGCGTACCAGCTGTACAGAAACACAACGCTGGGAAACAGTCTTCAGGAGAGTCTGGATGAGCTCATACAGGTGTGTGTGTGTGGATTTGGTTCGGGGCTTAATTAGCTTAATCGAGTGAGGGGCTAGGCATTAAAACGGCGGTCTGGCTGCTGTGTCGGGGTACTCGCCAATGTTGGAGAACCTACTGATTAAAATGAACTATTGATACCCCATTCACATGGGAGATCTTTTTTTTAACGTTCTAGATGAAGGAAAGTGTTTATGTAAGTGGCGCAATTCCTTGTTGCATGGCCCAGTAAACGAATGGCCAGATTCATCGGAAGTACTGAGATCAATTTCCTGCTCCTCTGGTTGCTTCTGATGAATATTCATCAGAATAAATTTGTGTCACACAGCAAGTCGCTTTAGTACGTAATTTTTTTCCTCCAGAGTTAAAATTAGACAAAGGAATTAAACACAAGAATGGAATACTTCTGTAAATTGTTCTTCTAGAGATCTGTGAAGGTTGGTTTTGTTGTTTTTTTTTCCTGCATTTTTTGAGTTTACTTTGAAACAATTCTAAAGCTCTCTATTTACTTTAGTCACAGCAGATCACGCCTCAACTGGCCCTTCAGGTGCTACTTCAGTTTGATAAGGCTATAAATTCCGCACTGGCACAACGAGTCAGGAACAGAGTCAATTTCAGGGTAAGACGAAAACATGTGCAAGTTCTTCCGAAAGTGGAGTAATGGGTTCTATGCAGGATGTCATAGAAAGCTGTGTGCTCTAAGCAAAAACTTATGAAGCTGTATTTTGACTCTGAAATAACTTGCTGTTCACATTTATATTCTGCATGCAATTGTGAGGCTTGTTATGTTCTTGCTCAGCCAGGGATCTTTTGAAGGAATACAAAAATAAGAAGTAGTTTTTACGGGTAGTTGAAAACAGGGGAAGAAGAGTTAAATGCTTCCATGGGTAGTAATGCCGTCCTCAGTGTCTTGCAGATGGGGAGACTTGCTTCTCTTAGTTGTACCTGGCAGAAGTGAGGTCAGGGCAGATTTTCAGCCTCATCAGTTAAATGTGAAGTTCAGAGATTAAAGAGTTGTAGATCTGACCTTAGGGAATTTGCTGGGTTGTTCTGTAACTATTTTCTCTAGGTATTGTACAAAATTGGATTGCTTTCTTTTTCCCTCCAACCGTCCATCCTAATTAATGTCAGCCAGCAAATCAAACTGTCAGCTTGATTGTAATTTGAGGAAAAATGGCAACTGATGTGTTTTGGGATGCTGTGTTAATTTGTCTTAGTATTTTCTCTACAATCTATGCAGAATATGTTAATGAATGACCCAGGTTTTTACTTTTTAAAACTATAAATTGTTTAAAATAGCATGATTTGTCTAACAAAGAATTTGCTTTGTGTCCTTAACATGCTATAGAAAACTGTCCAGAATGTGCTTAGTGGATAGATTAGAAAGTTATTACTTAGAGCTTAAGTTCATAGATTCAAAATGTGTGAAGAAGGCCAAAATATTTTCAGTAACACATCAAACATAAGGGATACCCCTCTGTCACATAGGTTTGTTTTGTTGTTGTTTTTTTATTACAGTTGAGGAATTCACATCTTTTTACAATCTCACTGCTGTGACTGATTTTTTTTCCTATGGCCCATGTTTTAAGAAATATTTTCTGATATTAGTCCTGTATACCCATTAGAAATGTTGTAAATCATCTTGGTGTACTTGATAGACTGTAGTCACTATGTGATCTTGAAAATTTCAGCCACTAGAGGACATTTAAATTGCAGTTTTCCTTAGAACTGCTTGCTTGCTAAGTTTATATGCAGTCAGGTTCACAGCTGGTGTTGTAGTAAGCCTACCTCTAGAAGGTGCATGAGTCAGTAGACAGTAAATATCATACTATTGCTTCTGGGATGCACCCTGAAGAAAATATCTCATCTTTTTAAAGGGTTCTCTGAATACATACAGATTCTGTGACAATGTGTGGACGTTTGTACTCAATGATGTTGAATTTCGGGAGGTCACTGAACTTGTGAAAGTGGATAAAGTGAAAATTGTAGCATGTGATGGAAAAAGTAAGTATGGAAATTGATGTAAACTGAGACATGAGACTTGATCAGCCATAGAAACTCGACCAAATTTGTCTGACTAAAGCTAGACTGATTTCGTTATTCAGACAGAAGAAGAAGGGCTCTAAGCTACCTTTTACATATAGTGAGAAATTAAACAAAAGCAAGGTAAATGCTTCCCCAAGCCAAAAGCACTGAAATAGGAATGTGTCTGAGATTGCTATGCATCTGTTGTTGGGAAGTACATACTACCTGAATGATTAGAAAGTCAAAAGTAATCCTAACTGAATCTGTCATGATGTTTCTGGTATTCATCTCTTTAGAACACCACTCCATTTTATTGAATTAAAGGAGTGCTTCATTAATCTGAGCAAATTATTGTCAGAGAAGATAAATCCAGTAGACAACTGCTTCATTTATAGTAGGGTACCCAAGCACATGAGAAGCTCATGCTAGCATTTGCAGATAATATTTTAATGTTTCTGTATTGCTCAACAAGCTCACGGTATGTACATCACTTACAGGTTTCTTCGATTCTGTGAGCTGCTTGACTGGATTATGTTAGTCAATGTTCCTTTAAATTCTTTCCTGGAAGAATTGATTTAGTGGCTCTTGTGGAAAGCTGGTTTATAACTTTTAAAACCATCAGTGTGGCAGAGTATTGCTAAAGATACGCAGAATGGTGCCACTTGTGATGCTGAAATGGAAAAGGCTTCATTTAAATATATACTAGACTTCTGGAACAGGTTGTCTGTGGCTTGCTGATCTTGGCATAATTACAGTAGTCACTCCAAGAGTTGATAGAATTTGTTTGCTCAGCTTATGCTATTAGTCAAGAATATAATCTTACTCTGTTTGTTTTTTGTGTGCTTGTTATAGTTAGTTGAGGAAAACTTACTTTCCCAGTATTAATTGTTTTTGCTTCTGATAAAGTATGTAGATAGATCTGAAGAACTAGGTGACTTAAAGTCATTATTAACATTGCAGCCCTTTTTTTCTTACAAGAAGTTGACTGGCTGAAGGACTGTATTAAGGTCTGACTTGTCTTTGTCTGTACGCAAGTTACTTTTTTTTCCCCCGTAGCTTGTAAGAACAAGAAAGCAGTAATGATATTAATACCAGAAGTTGAACTGGTGTTGATTGGTGCTTCTGACTAAAGTTCAGAACGGAATGTTGCTCTTATTTTTTTGAGATCGTCTTTGTTCTTGCACACACTTCAAAATGCAGGTTATGCGAAATGTGCAAACATTTTTGTTTTTAGCAGAACGTGATTTAGCCAGGTGTGCTTGTGGCTGACTGCAACAAAGTGCTCATGTAAAACTGCAGATTAGAGCAAGTTTCTTCTGTTTTTAATGCCTTAGTGGAAAGTGATGCGTGTGCACAGCCTTCAATTTTTGTGCTGGCTCTTTCCTGTGTTCCTAACTGAAGTTCCTAACAAGCAGTTAATACATTGCATCAGTTGCACTGGAGGGAGTTGTGTAGGTACAGAACATGTTCCAAAATGCTTGAGGAATGCTTTTGAGCCTGAGAAGGTATTAGAGAGTGGTATTGGTGCTCTTTATGCTCCACTGTAGTGGGGATATGTATTACTCACACTTTCTTTGTTTTTTCCTAGATACTGGTTCCAACACGGCAGAATGAATAGAACTGTGGTTTGTTTGCAATATTTTCTGTTGATATGCAGCACTTTCTGGAGAGAAGCATGGAAAGGGACTGTGTTCATATTAAATTTTTGTGATGCAGATATGAGTTAATCCATACTAGAAAGCATCACAGAACGACATCAGAAGAAATACCTGTAGTATTTCTTCAGTTCACCTTATAGGGCATGAATACAATGTTACTTTTTTTTTTTTTTTTTTTTTAAGTTTTTAAACACAGCACATAATG
>VWZI01012090.1:11748-30941 GCA_013396835.1 Psilopogon haemacephalus
CCCTCTCCAAGCTCTGAGCACCAGGGGTTTAATTTGCCCTGTATCCATGCACTCTAGCAGGTGCTTTGGCATGCCCAGTTCCTAGGCAGTGAAGCTTGCTTCTGTCTTTGGTCATGCTCTTGGTTCCTTCCAGAGTGATGTCTGGTGTGGCGTGGGCTGTTTGGTGGGATGTTGCGTGGGCTTTTGCATGGACTTGCTTGCGGTGATGTCTTTGCTTGGCGTACTTCCCGCTTCTTGGTGTGGCTGGCTGTAGGGGTGTCAGTGTGTTGTTTCCCCCTAGGAGGTCTCTGGTCTCCAAACCCAATCGTCTGTCCATAGTATGACAATGTCCTGCCCAGTTCTTTCCAGGTCATGATGTGTTCTTGAGGATTATTCGAGCTCTGGTTCCGCTTGATCACCTGATGAATCTCCATCTTTAAGGAAAGTATGCGCTCCTTGAAGGCTGCTGGGAGGCCTCAGACAAGGGGTTTCAGCCTCTTTGGCTTGATTGGGGCATCCATAGGACAAGCATAAAGTTCCTTATCATTCATGGCTTGGACACAAGCCAGTTGTCAGATTGCCATGGAGAGTTCATCAGAGTCCTTTACCCAGACTATGGTGGATTCTCCTCTTTCAGCCATTTCTCTCTGTCCAGCCCAATAAGCTACCCTGGCAGTCAGGAAGCAATTCCCATCTGGCCCGTTATCCAAGAAAACATTGGGCCCCCAGTATGCATCGTCTTCCTCAGTACTAAGGAAGACATGATCACCTCCAGAGGTTGATACTCTGTATATAAAGTCCATGGCGGATTCGCCTGGCTTATGGGAAAAGGTCTCTTGGAAAGTCCTCAACTGCTCCTCTGTGTACGGGCAAATCTTCGTGACGGTGGTAGTCCTCTGGCCATGGCTGTCAGTGGTGATCTCCTGTCGTATCACTGGATGGACTGTCTTTTGTGGCAGGACATACTCGTCACTTGTGTCAGTATCACTGCAGGCAGGAAGAGGCTTTGCCGGTGTCGGGCTTGCAGTTCTTTCACAGTCATCAGGAGGCATAGGCGTACCCTGTCTGGTCGGTCTGGTACCTGGTGGTGCCATATCTGGATCAGCTTGGGCTTGCACAGGCTGTGCAGCTGCCAGCAAAATGCACGTGTCTGCTCTCAGCAGTGAGGCAAAGCCCTGTTGTACACAGGAACTTTGGAAATAAGCGCCGTGCCTGGCAAATGGCTGTGTTTGCAGCAATGCAGGTGGCAGTGCTAGCAGCAAGGAGCCAGTATCGGCTGGTCGAGGGGCAAGACCTGAAACAGGAACTGGTGCCAGAAACGTGATTGGCTTGGCCACGCCATGCAACTGTCATGCTGCTGAGTCGGGGAGGTCTCCACTCGCATCGGCTGGTTGAGGGGTGAGACCCAAAATAGGGACCAGCGCTGCAGCCACCAAAATTCTGGAAAAGCAGCACGACCCGGCACTGCAGCCACCAAAAATCCCAGAAAAGCAGCGGGCGGCTGGCCGCATGGCTGGGGAATGGCAGGTGCTCCAAAATCAGCCAGCAAGTATCCGCGCAGAACATTCCCGTCTAGCTGGGGGAAATTGGAAGGCGTGACGGAATTTGGGTGCTGCTGGGGGCCAGCTGCCACTGCTAGGGAGGTGACTGGAACCCCAAAATCAGCATAGGGTTGCCCGCATGGAACATTTCCGACTGGCTCCAGCACAGGCTGGCTTTCCTGCACCAGTACCGAGGTTTGGGAGGACAGAAAACCCAAGTGAACACCTGGCATATGGCCATGCGGCAAGTCCCTGTCTGGCTCAGCAGAACTTGCGGCGGGTGCACCATGCATGGGCGCAGAAACCAAAAAACACTGCGGCAGTGGTGTGGTGGTGAACAAACACGACGCTTTTCCCTGCTACGCCATTGATATTTCCAATTCTGCCCTCGTGATCTCCCTTTCTACACATGCAATCATTTCCCTGTTTTTATCAAATTCAGGAAGCCCCTCTATAAGGCATGCCGCCAGAACTGAAACTAGGTTACAAGGGGTCTGGAGCAGCTTCTGGGTAATCATTGCCACATTTCTTTCATGCTTTTCTGCCCACTCCAGGTCTGATGCTGCTAATTCATAGCCAAATGTCTGCAAAACCTCTGCAATGGAGCATCCTGTCCGTGACACCATTATTTATTGTGATTATTAATCAATGGTTATGAATATTATTTTTTTATTATTAATAATTGAGATTTTGGGGAAATTTCCCTGAGATTCTTTGGATGTTCAGTCATTAAGAGGTTATTGCACAATGGTTGTTTATAAACACTGAATTAAACAGTTTAAACAGCCTAAACAGTCAGAACTTGGAAACAGGAATCTGATAACAGAGGGAAAAATCCTAACCCCACCTATACTCACAGACATGATAGGTATAGAGTGTTCCCAAGGAGAGGAGGAGAAGGAGTTCGCCTTGCCGCTGCTGTAGGCTGCAATCTGCAATGCACGCTGCAAACGTGGCCACTGTGAGAGAGGTGCAAATAGAAGTCTGGTCCTGACAGAGGGCAGCAGGAAAAAGAGAGCAATGGCTCTGTCACCCTTCCTTAAATAGCCTATTTTGAAGGGTGAAACTGGCCAACAGGCATTAGTGTCCATTATTTTGGCCATTAGATTCAAAGTCCTGTGCCCAGGCGTAGACTCTAACACTTTGAGGGACAGCACAAATCACCTGACTTGTTCATTTGCCACGGGGCTTTCTTTGTTCAGACTCCCACTGTCTGCTCAATCCTGCAAACTCCCGGACCTTGCAACAGGAGGAGGAAAGAGCAGGAGTTTGAACTAATTTGGGCAGGATTTATACCCTACCAGGACAATCACTTGTGGGAAAAAAATCTTATTTTCTCATTTGCCTTTATTTAATTAGGGAAATGGAAAAGTAGAGGTTTAGTAGCTTATGGCAAAGCAAGCCAGGAAAGAAAATTAACACTGCATTAAAATGTAGCACTTGTTTGGTTGGGATTTTTTTTTGTTTCGTTGGTTGTGGGATTTTTTTTTGTTTTACTTCTTCAGATCTTCTTAGCTTTAAAACACAGGAATTCCTACATATGAGGTCAGTGGTTGGACCTTATGATCTTAGATGTCTTTTCCAACCTAAACCAATTCTATAATTCTATGATATTTCAGAATTCTCTCTGAATTTAGCTGTGAATCAGTCTTTCTGTATGTTATTTAGGCTGCATGATGAACACAAAAGTCAACTGAAGCTGCAATCCCAATCTGGGCTGTGGTTAAAATGCAGGTAACCAGTTTATCTAACTGACACCATCTGAACTTTAAGCACCTAATCCATTTACGTATATATCAGTTACCTTCTGATTGTCAATTATCAAGTTATCTGGTTAGTGAAGCAAGCACATATGCTTGCCCTGCAAGAACCCATTACAGAGTCATAGAATGGCTTGGGTTAGAAGGGTCCTAAAAAATGATCCAGTTCCAGTCCCTCTGCCATGGGCAGGGGCACTTACTAGTCCACTTTGCTCAAGGTCTAACCTGCCTTTGAACACTTAACAGATTTGGACTTTTATTTTTTATCACTTTGTCCGCTTGGAACACTTTGAGCCTCAATAGCTTCTCTGGGCAACTAATGGTTGTGAAAATATTTTCTCTGGAGGGAAACACATTTTACTCTCTAGTAAGACAAAAGCATAAGTTCTACCATGTGGAGATTATGGACCATGAAAAAGTGCCTGTGTTGCATCTATATTTTTTAACTGGTCCAAAATCATGGCCTAGAAAAACTGAGAAAGCTGCCACAAAATTACAGGTGATAAAATTTTTATTTTGAAGTGTAAACACCATTTATATGGTTTAAAAATTTCATATTAATCTCATTTTTTTCTCCCGTGCATACACTAGAGTGAAGGAATCACTGCACCACTTTGTTGTTGAGGCATTGTGGATTTCTCTTTTATTCCATACGCAGATTGTCTTGAGGAGTAACTCCTTGGGGCTTCACAAAGCCCTGGGGATTTAAAGGCTCTGTTTTTTGTTTTCTGAGGGCAGGTACTAGGCTCTAATAATAGCTGTTAAAGTATCTTCTTCCTTCTCTTTCATTAAGAGAAGATTGAGGCCAGGCTTAGATCAGTTAACAAGAGACATTAGCAAATGAGTTGGTGCAGAAGGTCCCTGTAAAAGGTTTCTCTGGGTGTGATGTCCTACAGCAATTTCAGGATTGTTTTGTGCAAAGAAAGGATCCTCTAAAATGCAGAGAAGGTTCCTTTGGAGAGGGAAACCTTCAGTCTTCTGTACCATGTCCATGGAAGGGGTTCAGTATGTTACAGAATCTGTGTGGTTTAGAATCAGTTTTAGAAGCATTAGTATGGTTTAGAATCTAAAGCTTTTTATACTGAACAAGAAGAAGTCTGCCTTGGTAGTGTCTGTAATCCCTGAATCAGTGTGGGATATGAGAGCTTGCTGGTTGGTGTGTGAAGAGAGGAGAATTAACTTTAAATTCTCTTCCCTGCCAGCTTGCAGAGTCAGTTCTGCTGCTCCTTATTAACTGGTCTCCAAAAAAGCAAAGTACTAAAACCCTCCATATTCTTCTAAAATGCTCTTTAGGTCTAAGAAAAAAATGATATTCTCTTGGTGCTAAGTGACTAAAGAAACACGGGCTGTGAATTGGAAGCATCTCCTTTGGAGCTGTAAGAGGCCCTAAGACTACATCAAATGATGGTTGTGCAAGCTGCTGGGCCTTCTCAGGGCTGGAGCAGGGGTTTATAAGAGCTCAGAAGTTTTGGACTCAGAGGTAGGACTGGTACAGAGAGTGCTGCCCTAAAAGAGAAAATAAAATACGAGGAGGCCATCTGTTACAGAGTTGGGGTTTAGGTAGAGGGACGAGGGAAAAGGCTGAGTATTCATTCAGTGGCCATGGTAGGTTTAGGTTGATGGTTGGATTTTACAATCATAGAATCACAGAATGGTCTGGGTCAGAAGGGACCTTAAAGATCTATCTAGTTCCAACTCCCCTGCCACAGGCCCTGCCACCTTCCACTAGACTAGGTTGCTCAAGGCCTCATCTACCCTGGCCTTCAACAGCTCCAAGGTGGGAGCATCCACAGCCTCCACAAGCAACCTGTTGCAGTGTCTCACCGCCCTCATAATAAAGAACTTCCTAATGTCCAATCTTAATCTGCCCTTCTCTAGTTCAAAACCATTGCCGCTCATCCTACCACTCCAAGCCATTGTGAAAACTCCCTCATCAGCTTTAGTGTAGGCCTCCATCAGGTACTAGAAGACTGCTCTGAGACTGCCCTAAGACCCTGGAGCCTTCTCTTCTACAGGCTGAACAGCCCCAGGTCTCTCAGCCTGTTCCCATATGTGATAAACTGTGAATTGTTAAACGGTGAATTGTTTGTTCATCAAACCTTGTTAGAATGGTGGAAGTTGCAGTATGATATAAATTGTGCAGGATAGCTGTGAGCCCCAGTTGTGTAGCCACAGCATGTAGGGGAGTGGAGGAGATATGGCGGGGGAGGGCTTGTGGAGACAAGGAGCACGACGTGACCATTGGCGGGAACCCCAGGCAAAGAACGCATGCGCCAAAGTGAGACCGTCCCCTTCCAAGGATTGGTGAATATGTATTAGGATAGCAAATAAAAGGTACCTGTTGTTGTTTCAGGGTGCAGCGTGTTGGTAGAGCAGGAAGCTCCCCGGCTGCCCAGCACGTTTGCTTGTTGTTGCTTGCTAATAAACAAATTCTGATAGGCTCGGACTCACATAATTTGTGGAACAAAATTGTAAGACCATAGAGGAGGTTCTCCAGCCTTCTGATCATCTTTGTGGCCTCTTCTGGACCCACTCCAGCAATTCCATGTCCTCCTTATGCTGGTGGCCCTAGAACTGGCCATAGTTCTCCAGGTGGGGTCTCATGGTCCTCCCTGACCTGATTGCCCTTCTTTTGATGCAGCCCAGCACACGGCTGCCTGCTGAGCTGCCAGCAACCATTGCTGGCTCATGGGGAGTTTGTCATCAGCTGACGCCCCCAAGTCCTCCTCATCCAGACTGCTCTCAAGCCATTCCTCTTCCAACCCATTTGTGCTCGGGATTGCCCCAATGCAGTTGTAGGACCTTGCACTTGGATTTGTTGAACTTCATGAGGCTGACATAGGCCCACCTTTCCAGACTGTTTTAGATGTCTTTTTCAAACAAAACAATTCTATGATCCTATGATTCAGGGTTTCTGCAGGTAGAAGCATCTGTGTTCTTTTCTGCCTCTGCTCAAGGTGAACAGAGTGTATTACTTTTGTAAGTAGATCACATATAAAGCTGAAGAGTTGATGCCTCCTTTTAATCACCATAAGACCTTGCAAAGTCTTAGGAGTTGCAATTTTTCTAGAAAGGAGCAGTAATTATAAATCAGAAAACCAACTTCTATGAATATTTGAGGATGAAACCTCTCTTGGACTCTGTAGTGGCATTAATGACACTGAGTCCTCAGCCATTTTACATGATTTAACTTTTTCTAAGAATTCCTGAAACATCTGACCCAACCAATCCTGGCCACAGCTTACCCCTGCCCTAAAGCCTGAAGCTTACCTGGTGTTCAGGAAGGTCCTAAAAACCTACCTTGCTTATCTCACAGGCCTCCTAGGAGGTGGGGCTAAACAAACTCTGAAACAGAGACTTTCTATAGGAAAGTTTCAGCCAGAGGAATTAGTTTTCTTTAGACCATAAGAATTTTTTCAAAAGAGGGAGCATTTAGGAAATATAATTCCTGAGTTGAGATCGTAGAATCATAGAATGCATTGTGAAGGGACCCTCAAAGACCCTCTTGTCTAATCTCCTTGCAGTGAGCAAGGACATCTCCAGCTAGATCAGGATGCTGTGCTTGCAAACCTTCAGCAGCCAGGGAGTCACTTGTGCTCCTTTCTCAACTCCTCAAGAGAGTTATAAAGATGCCTTTCTCCTGGAGTGACACGGTCTTGTCACAACTGTCTCTGCTACCTTTGCTATTCTTCAGCATATTTCTTGTTGATGTTATATTTAACCCCAGAATAGAGATTTTGTTGTTACTCAGTGGATGTTGTCTTCACTGTATCCCCAAAACCCACCTGCCCCAAGTTCCTCCCTGTGCCAGCTGATGTGATTACACATAACTATACCCGAGGGCTCATCCTAAGGCAAGACAGTGACTCATTCTTTCTTCTTATAAATAACATAGAGAAAGCTGAATGGAGGAAGGAAACAATGAACATGAGGATTACAAAATGCGCTCATTCTTCACAAGTCAGTTTTAGAGGAAAATCAACATTTGTTCATACTTTTAAAAACCTCCATCCTCATTAGGAGGAGCATTATTGTTGCCACAACTATTTTTACACAGTGCCTTAGATTTGGATTATTTTTGGACTAAATCAAAAGCTGTAGATTGGAAGTTAATGGTTGTAAAAGGATTGTCTCTGGATCCCTGCATGGAGATGCTGCATTTCTCTGCAGACATGAGGGCTCCTCTCCCTCTCCCTCTCCCTCTCCCTCTCCCTCTCCAAGTTGTTTGCATAACAGCTTTCATAACCCAATTCCTGTTGCATTTTTAAGACCTAAGAGGTTATACATACAGACAGGCACTGGCAAAAGAAGAGAGAAATGTTTATGCAGACTTTCAACTGGTCCTTAAAGCAGAGGATTCAATGTGAGAGTTTAGGTGAGGTCTGAAGGGATACATACATCTACCCCTCACTCCTTCCTAGGCTCACAGTGACTTACTCTTTATCAGCTGTGGCAAGCTCTTTGTGTTCTGGTTGTGACTCACTTTAATTCTCTGGACACTGTCTCTGCCTGTTTTGATCAGTGGTATTTTTTATGTTTATGAAGATGGAAGTTTTGAATCCTCCCAAAGAGAATTTGTTCTCTAGGGGGAGAAAGTCAGCTTCCATTCTTCACTGTGACTGTCTGTGATTTGTAAAAACAAGTGCTCCATAAAACACCAGCATGGAGGGAAATTTAATGGGTTCCAGGTAGTGAACAGCAAAGCTCTGAGCAAGTTAACTGGCAGGAGGTAACATAAATCATGCAGTCAGAATGGCCAAAGTTTTTGGTGAGTCCAGTAAGGTAGCACTTCATTGCTGGCTAAGGATGATTGTTCTTGCAAGGGTCAGAAAACACTTGCCTCTTTTTCTGCTAAAGAGAAGTTTGCTACTGTATGCCAGCAACTGTCACAGAGGTACCTACCCATGTGTGTAAGAGGGAAGCGCCTGGGTGGTGCTGTGACAAAGGTAATTCTCGGGGGAAAGAAACTTCTGTCTTTGTCTTGCCTCAGTCCAGAATGTTGCACTTCATAGAATACAAAGGTACTCACCATCAAGGTTAACAGCTAAAATAGCATATGTCATAAATAAACTTCAGCAGTAGTCAATATACCATGTTGATCTTTGGTGAAATGTGCAGCTTCAGCACTCATCGTCCTGAAAATTCCCCTGCTGATTGACATTTTTCATTACTCATCTTCACCTAAAAGTGAATTTGGGTGGAGAGGTTACATTGTTTTTCCTCTTGTATTAGCAAAATGTTTTATCTCCTCACTGTAAATAAATGTCCCTGAGCAAAACTACCTGAAGTCTTTGATGTTGCTTTGCAGAGAAAGGCCTGGTATATCACTTTCTATTAGGGAGAGTTTTCCATGGTTTTTAAAGAAATTGAACTATTTCTTCCATCTCCCTTAACAAAGAGTGTGGAGATATTTAGAACTGAGGACTTCTGTCATGAATTAATCTATGTTCTTACCACTTTTCTGTAAGCATTGTTTCTCTTTAGTATCAATCTGGTTTAATGGCCTGGCTGGGCACAGGCTGGTTTGACTCAATGATTTTAGAGGCCTTTTTATAGCAAAAAAAAATTCTGTAATTCTGGGAGCCTAAGTTCTTGCCCCCCCCACACACTTATGAATTCACCCATATTAGACTCAGCCAGCTGGAAGTTAAGGAATAAAGCTTTATGTTCACAGCTTAGCACAAAATACAAGCAGATATTTACAGCTGTATACAGAAACATACAAATTAAAAGTAATACAGAAACACAATACCCCTCCCAGAAATCAGAGTCTCAAAGAGGGGTTCCCAACCACTCTTCCACCCTCCCCCCACCTCACAATCTTATCTCAGAATCTGCCTTATGTGCAAAGTGAATCAGAAAGATTGGCAAGGGGAGTTCAAAGCAGAATTGATCAATTGGGTTACACAGATCCCAGCTAGAAGCCAGAGAGAGAGAGAGAGAGCTCAGACTCCTCAAACAGAGAGACACACACTCTGACTTATCTATGTTTATATCTTTGCATTTATACATCTCAGTAAACCTATGACTGAAGTAGACATCACCATTGTTTTCTTTTCACACTCTATAATCTAATTTTAGCCTCAAGCCAGCACAGTTTTCAACAGGATGCTCTCTTCCTAGTATTTTGATTTAAATTACTAAAATGTATTTTCAATGAATATAAATGTTGCCTTGCATAAATGATCAAATGAAGTGCTGGTTTCCCTTGAAAATAATAATTATCTGTTTCTCACAGAATGATCTCAGATGAGAAAATTCACTTGGTTGCTAATGCTGCTGTTGGACAATTCAGTTCCTCTGTGATTCAAAAGGGTAGGTGTGACACTGGAGCCAAAAGAGATCAAGATACAAAATAGGGTTTAAGGTGCTGACTATGTGTCAAAGTTATGTTTGCTTCTGAATGTTTAACAGTAGAGTTTTGGGCCACTCACTCCAAGATGGACATCAAATTGCTGGAGCATGTCCAGAGAAGGGCAACAAAGCTGGTGAAGGCTCTGGAGATACAGGGCTGGCAAGAAGCAGCTGAAGGAACTGGGGAAGAGGTAGGTGAGGCCTCATTGCCCTCTACAACTCCCTGAAAGGAGGATGAAATGAGGAGGGAATTGGTCATTTCTCCCTAGTATCAAATGACAGAATGAGAGGAAATGACCTGAAATTGTGCCAGGGGAGGTTTGGTTTGGATATTTGGAAAAATTTTGTTCCTCAAGAGTGGTCAGGCGTTGGAACAGGCTGCCCAGGGAGGTGGTAGATTCACCATCCTTGGAGGTGTTCAAGAAATGTGTAGACATGGTACCTGGGGAGGTGGTTTAGTGACCATGGTGGTGTTGGGTTGAAGGTTGGACTCAATGATCTTAGAGGTCTCTTCCAGCTGAAACAATTCTATGATTCTATGAATATTTATTGCCAGATAATTCAAATTCAATGCAATGCAAACAAAATCTCATTATTTTTTCATTAACAAGCCTCTGCCTCATTAGATCAAAACTGGTAACAATCTGATATTTGAGGTCAGCTACCATTATCAGCAATAATTTTAAATAGTTCCAGTGGCTCCCATTTTGATTTTATTGAATATGATTTGTCATTATTCTTAATCTTCTCTCAGATGCAATGTCTAATAGATGAGCAAAGCAGCAGGAAAATGTGCTGCATCATCTGTGTTCTCTCATAACTGAGATGAGTTTTTTATGCTGTATTCGATGTTGTCCTGGTAATCACAGAATCACAGAATGTCAGGGGCTGGAAGGGACTTAGAAAGCTCATTCAGTCCAACCCCCATGCCAGAGCAGGATCACCTATGCCAGATCACACAGGAACACGTCCAGGTGAGTTTTTAATATCTCCAGAGAGTGAGACTCCACAACCCCCCTGGGCAGCCTGTTCAAGTGTTTTGTTACCCTCACAGGGAAAAAAATTCCTCCTCACATTTAAATGAAACTTCCTATGCCTCAGTATCCACCCATTGCCCCTTGTCCCAGCATCAGGCATCACCAAGCAGAGCCTGGTTCCAGCTTCCTGGCACTCACCATTTACATATTTACAAACATTGATGAGGTCACCTCTCAGTCTCCTCTTCTCCAAGCAGCAGAGCCCCAGCTCCCTCAGTCTCTCCTTGTAAAAGAGATGTTCCATTCACTTAATGTCATGGCCAGTACAGATCCAAGTCTTACAGGTACATCAGATGGATAAATTACTCTGGTTTGAATTGCATATTGAGCATGTTGCACGAATTATCACTGCAACCGGGACTAACATCTGCAGTACTGTGTCAGTTCTGGGCTCACCACTTCAAGAGAAACACGAAACTACTGAAAAGAGTCCAGCAGAAGCTATATGGGTGGTGCGGGGACTGGAACATCTGTCTGATGAGGAAACGCCTGGGGCTTTTTAGTCTGGAGAGGAGCAGCCTGAGAGGGGATCTCATTAATATTCATAAATACCTGAAATGTGGGTGTCAAAAAGAAAGGGCCAGGCCTTTTTCAGTGGTGTCCTGTGATACGGCAAAGGGCAATGGATGTGAACTCGAACACAGGGAGTTCAACATGAGGAAAAATGTCTTTCCTGCAAAAGTGTTGGAGCACTGAGAGGTTGTGAAGTCTTCTCCGGAGACTTTCAAGCCCCACTTGAATGTGTTCCTCTGTGGTCTGCTGTAGGTGATCCTGTTTTGGCAGGGAGATTGGACTCAGTGATCACTGGAGGTCCATTCCTGGCATCCAGTACTAAGCTTGTCTTTTTTTGGTCCTGTTCAAGTAGCAAGATGAGATCTCAGGCTCTGAAAAGCCTGAACATCAGGAAGTACTGAACAGTGTATACCTAGGAACATTCAGTGCTGGGTTGTTGTTTTTTTTTTCCTAGATGTCTTTCAGCATGTGGCTGAAAATTGTCTTCTGAATTATTTGGCTTTTGATGGCAGAGCACAGAGACTTGTCAGAGCTCATCAACCCCTCTGGTTTCTTAGAATGACTGAATCATTTTCGTTGCAAGAGACCTTTAAGATCATTGAGTCTGATCATTAACCCAGCACTGCCAGTTCACCACTAAACCATGTCCCTAAGCATTACATCTCTAGGGCCTTTAAATTCCTCCAGAGATGGAGGACTTGCCCACTTTGCTGGGCATCCTGTTCCATAGCTTGACAAACCCTTGGGAGAAGAAAATTTTCCTGCTGAAATACTTGCATTCTGAGCGCTGAAGAGCTTCTGGGAAGTAATGTCATCATGTGCTCAGAGCATTACCCTAAGGACCATTTTCATACTGAATGTTTTCACCAACATAGACTGTGATCATTACATCCTTATCAGAATTCCATCTGATCCAGTCTGGGCCAGTAGGAGGGCATGAAACACAATGTAGACTGATGGCTAGGAGACCTTAAATCACAGGTTTTCAGGATGAGCTCTCTGTATGTCTTTCCTCGGTGAGTTGAAACATGTGGAATCTATGTTTTGGACTGGGGGATCCCTGAGCTGCCTCAGCCAATAAGGGGCTCCTTCCAGATGCTGGCATGTTTGTGAAAGTGTTTTAGTCTCTGTAGATAATTCTGCCCTGTATATGTATCACAAGTGAAAATAATGAAACACTGGCACAGATTACCCAGAAGCGGTAGAAGCCCTGTCCCAGGTCAGGTTTGATAGGGGTCTGAACAACCTGCTCTAATTGAAGGTGTCTCTCCTGATTGCAGAGGGTTGGACTAGGTGGTATTGAAAGGTCTCTTCCAACCCAAACCAGTCTGTGTTTCTACAAAGTTCATAAGGGGTGAAAGGCATGCTCTGGAGGAAAACCATGGATGTAGAAAAGCTAACAGAGAGATGACAGTCAATTGTGGGAGTTCTGTATGGTTTGGAAAAGCTGAGTGTTACATGGTTGTGTTTGGGAAGAAGGAGGGAAATGCCAACAGGGCAGAAGAGGATTCCACTGAATTCAGAATGTGACTGCTGAGACTTGAGCAGCTGAAACAAGCGTTCCAAAAGATTTGATGGGGGGGAAAATGCATGAGAAAGGAGGCAGGAGCAGCCTAGAGAATGATAGAGGAGGACAGGAGAAAGAGAAGCAGATCATCCAAGTGCATGAGGAGGAAATAGCACAGCACAGAAGGAAGAGCTTCCAAGAGAGATGTTCCAAGGACAGGAGGAGGAAAAGAGCAAGGAGTAGGAATCAGCGGGTAGACAATGAGAAAACAGTTAGGAGCTGGAGAACCGGGGAGTGGAAGGCAAGGAGGAACAGAGATGAGGCTTAGAGCTAGTTGAAGGATTGGTGCAAATACAACGAGAGTTGAGAAACAAGTTAACAAAAAGGGAACGTGTCAGGGGAGTTGGCAAGAAAGGAAACAATGTGGATAAGAAAGGATTAGGCTTAAAGCAAGGGAGCTATTTTGATTAAGACAAATTATGTGAGCATAATTAGCATTTAGGAGGGAGAGAGAAAAAGCATTGTTGACATCTGGACCCTGTTTTGAATTATATTTTCAGGATTAAATATAAATATTAGTAAAAGAAAGGTATTACAGAACTGTGTTCTCCCTCTGGCCACTTGCATTTGGCAATTACAGCATGAGAGAGTGAAAGAGAGGTTTGAAGAGGACCAGGAAATGCTTCTGCAAGAAAATTTGCAGAAGTGGCTTCATATATACAGTGAGATGAGGGAACACAAAACTAAGGGCAAATGGAAGGTGAAAGCGAGACTGCTGGTAGAGCATCAGTACAGCTTTCTTCCTTCCTTTTGTTGTCTCACATGAGAGGGATTAGCAGTGGTGTTCCTAAACAGTTCTTCTCTTTTGGCACAGAGATTTTAGTCAGCAAATCACTGAAGCACCTGGAGACATCTTTTTTCCTAACTGTGGATGTTGTTCCTAAGAGTTGCTTGGTTCACTCAAACACCAGTGGTACTTACTACTATGCTTTGCTCTACAGGTGTTTTATCCAGCTCTGGATTGTGTTGGCAGAAGAATTAGGAGTGGGGTGGAGAGCAACACATACTTGTCACAAACATCTACTTGGACATGGAGCTGTTGACCACATCTCTCTGAGTGTGGCCGTCCAGCCAATTCCTTATCCAGCAGTGGTCCACCACTCAATTCCACACTTTTCAAATTTGATGCCAGAACGTCGTAGGGACAATGTCAAGCACTTTACACAACACATCAGTTGTTCTTCCCTTTATCCACTGATGCTGTAACTAAATCATAGAAAGCTATCAAATAGGCCAGGTATGATTTGCACATGGTGAAGCCATGTTCGTTACCATCAATCACCTCTTCTTCAGGAGGATCTGGTCCATATTCTGCCAGACCATGATCTTACCTTGACATTTCTCCTTGGAGATGAAAAAGAGAGAAGGGGGTTAACTGGAAAAGCTTTTAAGCTAGAATGTTGATCATAGAATCACAAAATCAGCTAGGTTGGAAGAGACCTCCAAGGTCATCCAGTCCAACCTATCACCAAGCCCTATCCAATCAACTAGACCATGACACTAAGTGCCCCATCCAGTCTTTTCTTGAACATCTCCAGGGACTGCAACTCCACCACCTCCCTGGGCAGTCCATTCCAATGGCAAATCACTCCCTCTGTGAAGAACTTTGTCCTAACATTTAGCCTATGCCTCCCCCAGCACAACTTGAGACTGTGTCACGTCCCCTCGTTCTGTTGCTGGGTGCCTGGAAGAAGAGACTGACCCCCACCTGGCTACAACCTCCCTTTAGGTGTAGACAGCAATGAGGTCACCCCTGAGCCTCCTCTTCTCCAAGCTAAACAACTGCAGCTCCCTCAGCCTCTCCTCACAGGGCTGTGCTCCAGCCCCCTCACCAGCTTTGTTGTCCTTCTCTGGACATGTTCCGGTGCCTCAATATCTCTCTTGAACTGAGGGGCCCAGAACTGGTGTGGCCTGACCAGTGCCAAGTACATGGGAAGAATGACCTCACTTGTCCTGCTGGCCATACTATTCCTGATAGAGGCCAGGATACCATTGGCTCTTTTTTTGTGTAATGCTTAAAAATCTCAGGTCCATATGAATTTTTCTGTTTCCTATAAGAGCTGAATCAACATAAAAATTAATTTGGGGAATACTTTAAGGCATTCTTAATCCACCTTTGTTCTTTCAATATGCTTTAAACATGTTTCCAGTAACTTCCACAACAGTGCACAATGCTCCTCCTTCTAAGAGCTACTTGCTCTAAGTCACATCATAACATAGAAATGATTCTGAGAGGTGAAGCTGAAAGCACTGAGTGCTTACAAGCTTCCTTTCTCAACTGGATAAGAAATAGGAAGAAAAATACTTGATATACACATTGTAGATGTTTTGTATTGCACCATATCTACCCAGAAGATCAACAATTTCCAACAGTAAATAAATACCTGTTATGCTGAGCATTTTAAGAAGGAAATACTGCTAGGTTCAGGATAGAATCAGAAAACCTGAACATTCAAGGATTTATGGAGAGGCCAAATACCTGCATCTTTTCCACTCCTCTGAGCTTGAGTCAGTCTGCTCTGGCCACATGCAGGATAAGCTGATTTGCACTAGAAAGATAATTATTTGCTCTCTGCTCCAATTTTGCCACAGCGTTGTAAAAAATGGTACTGCTACCATTTTGTGGAAACGATGGCTAAGTCCCCTTTTTTGTTTAATCCTCATGAGTCTAATTAAAAATCAAGAGCAGTATGACCAAGTCAGCGGAGATGATTCTGTGCCCCTCTACTCTGCTCGGGTGAGACCTCACCCTGAGAACTGCATCTAGTTCTGACAGACATGAAACTGTTGAAACAGATCCAGAAAAGGCCACCAAAGTGATCAGAGGGCAGGAAAGCCTCCCCTATGGAGACAGGCTGAGAAAGTTGGGGCTGTTCAGTCCAGAGCAGAGACAGCTTCCAGGGAAACCATAGAGCAGTCTCCCAATATCTGCAGGGAGCCTCCAAGAAATCTGTGGAGGGACTTTTTCAAGGGCTTGTTGTGCCAGGAAGAGAGACAATGGCTTTGAGCTGGAAGAAGGAAGATTGAGACTGGAGATTAGGAAGAAATTCTTTAAAGTGAGGGCAATGAGACACTGGAAAAGGTTGCCCAGGGAGGTTATGGATGCCCCCCTCCCTGGAAGTGTTTTAGGCCAGGTTAGATGAGTTTGAGCTAGATGATAATTAAAGTCCCTTCTACACCAAACTTTTCTATGATTCTAATGGAGACTCAAAATTGCAGCTCTGTGAACTCCTGGTTGTATTTGAAGACTCTCATCCTAAATATTCATCCTTGCTTAGAGAAGAAAAAGTAAATTATAATACTGTGAAGAAACAAAAGAGCAGCCTCAGAGTTATACCAATTGACGGGGTTTTTTTGAAAGCTGACAGAATTGTTTTGGAAGTGGTCTGTTTGGGGCTAAATGGACAATTCTCTCCTGCCAGTTCTGGGCAGGCTGTTTGATGAGCTATTTGCAGTTTGTGGGGATGTGTATTTGAGGTGGGCAAAGGAGCACTTACTTGACATCATCTTTTCCTTGGAATCTGTCACTGGTAATTATTTGAGTCTTCTCAATTTTATGAGGAGAAGTAGACTGGGAGAAAGGGAAGAACTGAAGCATATAGTAAAGACGTGGAGAAGGTGTGGACAGTCTAAAAGGCAGAGCTCAGGCTCTTGTTCAAGTAAGAGAACAACTACCCTTGCCAGTGTGACTTTGCGAGCATACCTTCATCTAGATACATCAAGAAGTCAGGAAGGCAGATACTCCTGAAGTGAGGAAAAATCACAGAACCACACACAGAGGATCCCACTTTATGTTGAGGAACAGCAGAATGATCTGGATTCTGTGTCTCAGACCATTTCTTGTGGGCTTCCAAAACCTTGTATTCAGAGCAGCAGTGTTCAGCATTACTTAAGAACAGTTGCATAAGGACACCAGAAACGCAGAAGGGAAGGATTTGTGGGTGTGGGTTTGTTACTGACAACAAGTAACCGCGTGATCGTGGACCTAATCATGGTAAACAAGCATGGTATTGGTAGTAGATGATCTGGGAACTGATTCACAGAGGTTGGTGGTCATAGTTAATCTCCTCTGATATTTCTTTTTTCACCTATAAAGATGATTTAGGAAGAAAAAAAAAGCTCTTCTGAAACAGTGTGGTTTAAGACCTGAGGAGAACTGTAAAGATTAAAGAAGGAAATCTGAGGGAATTAGCCCTGACTGACAAGGAGCTAGAAGGCAGCTGACTTGCAGTCCTCAGTTCACTTGCAGGTACATGGTGCACGGACCTCTAGGAGTAAAGCAGCTCTCATTTGAGGTGGAATTCATATGAGGATCCAACCAGATGTGTCAATGCTGGGACGAAGGTTGCCATTGTGTCCTGGGAGAAACCAATGCAGGTTGGACAGCAGAAATATACTTTTAAATTATCATATCTTGGTAAAGCTTTGTATTTAGTAACTACTGCTCAGGGCTGCGTGGTGAAAACAAGAAGACTAAACCATTGTGTGGTAGTGGACCTAAATTAGATTCCCTGGATCTTGTGCTGTATCCTACTGTATGTAGAATGTGTTGTGCTGTAGTGATTTTTGGTGGTGAAGCCAAGCAGTGTCCTCAAACAGAGCCTTCTACCTTTTCAGCAATTGAGTTGTGAGTTATAAGCCATTCAAGAATGTTCAAGGAAGGAAAAGCAGATAATCACAGAACAATTTTGGTTCGAAAAGACCTATGTCATGGGAATATCAATTTAATTAGTGTTGATATCCGCGGAGGGGGGTCCTGGAGCCCCCCCCCACCCCCCCCCGGTTCTTTGGGTATGCGGTTGGCAAGGAACAAATGCACGAGTTGCTTAAACCTCCAGATAAACAGTTTAACAGTCAGAATTTAGGGAACAGAGAGCTTACATACAAACAGACCCCAGCTGCACCTATAAAACCCACGGGGCGTGAGGGGGGGAAACAACGCTTCTTCCCAAGAGAAAGGGGAAAAAGAAGGACCGACTTATTCCTGGATAGAGAGAGGAGAGAGAGAGAAGGGGTTTAGCCTTGCCACTTCTCTGTAAGCTGCTGCTGCCTCTGCTGCTGCACATGGCTGGAGCTCTTCACAGCATGACAGGAGAATGAAGAAGGAATGCCTAATGGTCGCGGGACCCTGCCTAAATACCCTAGGGGCGTGTGAAACTGACCAATAGGTATCCAGCATTCTCTAACTGACCAATTGGTTCAAAATAGTCCCACGCATACGTGGGACCCCTGAGGTTTCCCTGGGTCCTAGGGCCACGTGGTGTGCCCCCACCCCTCAACCCCTCCTGGACCTTGTACAGAAGGGGGAGGAGAGACCCCAGGAACCGAAACAACTCTAGGGTGTTAATCACAGCCATACCAGGACAACCTATAAGATCGTCAAGTCCCACCATTATCTAACTAACAAGTCTGGTGCTAAACCATGTCCCTTAGCACCAAATCTCTCTATCTTTTCAACATCTCCAGGGATGAGTATTGTTCAGCATCAAGTATGGCAGCTGGAAAGAGCAAGCAGAGTGTCATAGAAGGCTATGACAAAGAGAAACAACCCAAATATTACTAGTGCAAATCTGGGTTTATTGCTGGAGCAATTAGGGACACCTCCCTGACAGTATTACAGCTTTTCCAAAATTGCTAGTTGGGGAAATTTCAGATGTCTCTTAAGAACGAATATTGGGATATAAAATGCCCCCTTGCTAAAAAGGACATTTCATTTGGCATGATGCTTTTCTGTCGTTTTGTTGCTGAGGGATGAGCAAATCATTTCAGTGTTTCGTTTGGGTTTTTTGGGTTATTTTTTATTTCTCCTGCTGCCTACTGTCATCTCAGCTGGTGGGAGGGAAGGAAAATGCAGCCACAAACAAGTTGGGTTTGAGTGAGGCAGGAATCAAATGGTCTATATCTGTAGGTCCGCCATCTTAGAATCATAGAATCAGTCAGGGTTGGAAGAGACCACAAGGATCATCTAGTTCCAACCCCCTGCCATGGGCAGGGACACCCTACCCTAGATTAGGCTGGACAGTGCCTAATCCAGGGAAGTGAACAACTCGCAGAGAGAGTGGTGATCAACGGCACAATGTCCACCTGGAGACCAGTGACAAGTGGAGTCCCTCAGGGGTCAGTGCTGGGACCAGTGCTGTTTAACATCTTTGTCAGTGACATGGACAGAGGAATCGAGTGCTCTTTCAGCAAGTTTACAGATGACACCAGGCTGTGTGGCACAGTCGAATTGCTGGAGGGCAGGGATGCCATCCAGAGGGAGCTGGACAGGCTGGAGAGGTGGGCTCAGGCCAACCTCATGAAATTCAACAAGGCCAAATGTAAGGTCCTGCACCTAGGTCGGTGCAATCCCAAGCACAGATACAGGCTGGGTGGTGAGTGGCTGGAGAACAGCCCTGAGGAAAAGGACCTGGGGGTCTGGGTGGATGAGAAGCTCAACATG
>VWZI01012090.1:40756-53128 GCA_013396835.1 Psilopogon haemacephalus
AAAAAAAAAAAAAGAAAGAATTCCTTGTGTATTTCTTTGGTTGCTTGGTATTACTTTGCTAACACTTGGTATTTTACTAGTTCCTGATCTTGTCTTTCTGCATTTACCAACACCTGGTATTATTTTACTAATTCCTATTGTTGCCTTTCTGTGTTTTCTTCAGTTGACTACTGTCAACCTAAAGGCAATGCTTTAGGTATTAAAAAAATAACTGAATTTTAGTTTAAAAATAGCTAAAATTTAATGATTACTGCATTCTATTTAATAAGAACTATAAACAAGTTGATTCTACTTTATGTATCTTATTTGTATATTTACACAGAAGAGTTTGAAGTGCTGTGTTTTCACAAGAGGGTCGTAGGTTCCCCTGCAGGGTTAACTCCAGGTCCCACATTTCATTCCTTCTTATAAAGCCAGCTGCTGGCTGGAGCAGGTAAGCTAATAGTATAGAAGATACAGTGAATAATTAATGATATTAATATTAATGTACAGTGGACTTTTACAGGACCGATCCTTGCTTTAGGGAGTTTGAGGTTTTGTGTATGAATTCTCAGTTACTCTTATCTGATTGCAACTATTGCTTTCGGCTTATCTTTTCCTGGGGAGGCAGCAGGGTGGTCAGCCAGAGATTATTTGATGCACTTTATCTGTTGGTGCTAGTGCTCCTGTTTCAGGAACATAACCCACATGGCTTTGTCCTGCTGAAATAAGAGTGCAGTGTAATGAGAGGGCTGCTCTGTTTAAGAAGGAACTGCTCCTCTCTCAGCTGTTGTGCTGAGCTGCTGGAGCAAGAAAGCTAGCCCCAGCTTGTGTTCCACACCTTCCCCTTGGAGAGTGAAGACTCAGACCACAAAGTAGTTTGGGGCTCGCTATATTCTGTGTAGTTTTCTACATGTGCTAAATCACTGTTTGATGTAATTGTATTGTCATCTTGTGTAGTGTTTGCTCAGGTGTAATTGCTCTGCAAGAAAGGCAGTCACTTGTTAATTGTGAAGCAGAGTTCTTTGGAAAGGTGAAGAGGGTCATTAGAGAGTTTTTTCTTTAAAAAATAACAATAAAACAATGTTCTATTTGGGTTGGTTGTATTTCTTTCTTTTTTTAAAGAGCTTACTGATTTGCTGGTGTATGGAATCTCTGATGCTAATGTCTTTTTTAAGAGTAGTAGACTGATCTTTATGCTGAAGAAACATTTGCTCACAAACACTTTCAAATAACATGAAATGGATGAGATTGAAGCTGTTAAGATTAAAAATAAAATCAAGTGGCCATGCTGGATTCTGTTCTTTACTTGCTGTACAGCTAAACTGTTCATAGAATTGTAGAATTGCAGAATTGCTCTGGTTGGAGAAGACCTCTCCTGGCATCAAGCCCACCCTTCAACCTGAGACCACTATGGCCATTAAACCATGTCCCAAAATGCCATGGCCACACATTTGTTGTTGTAAGGGTTAAAGAAATGAAGTGAGATTTGGTTCCTTACATGCTGGAGGCTTTGGTCTGAGCTATCCAGTTTTAAACTTACTTCTTTGCTTTTTAAACTGTGGGTGTCATTTGGTCTATGAATGGCCCTTATCCACAAGCACTATCTTTTTAAAATGAAAAGGGAAGAGCAGATTTCATCGAGTGGGCTTGTGAAGGGCATTTGTGTAGTTTGATCATGAACCTTCAGAGCTGAGATCTGGTAACACTGACATTTGTGTCCAGTTTTATCACTCTTATTTTTCTAAGTTCATAATTTCAAATATGTATTAGGAGCTTCAGCTTGAAAAGGACCATCTACACCTCCAGCTTTGGTTCTTGCTGCTCCAACACAAATGCCATGGCTGGTGTGCTTCCTGAGCCCCATTTGAAACTAAGGCTACAGCTGGGATTTTGCTCTTCTGTCATTGGTGCTCACCCAGAAATCTGGAGCTCCTGGCACTCCTGATTTGCAGAGTAAAGAGTCTTTTGCGTTTATTTTTCTTCTTTTTATTGTTTTTCTTTTCTTCAGTGTCTTTGCTGTCATTTTTTAAAAGCTCTTTTTATCTGACATCCTCCTTTCAACATAGTTTTTATGCATTGCTGTCGTTCATCACTCTCACTGCTTTCTCTTTCCTTTTGGAAATCTGTCTGTCCCATTTGTCTTTTTGTATTTGGATCACATTCATGGTTTGTAATTTCATTGTATTTAACTAAAACTCCCCGGTCCTCCTCTTTTACAGTTTTCACAGCACATCAGGAACCTTCTTGTAATCCCTGAATGCATGACCTTGAGTTGTGCTGCATTGGATTTTATCCAATTTCTGCAGTTTCAGAGCATCTAGTTATTTGTGTAATATCTGTGTCTTCTCTTCTAATATCTGTATCCCTGCTGCGTTATGTGTTATCAACCTGTTCCTAATACCAGCAACACAGTTATTGGTTGGAATGGTTAATAAGATCGGTTCCAAGACCCAAGATTTTTAAGACCCTCTAATAATCACTTAGGTTTTCAGGATTTCTACTGTTGTCTTCCTTCAATCAGCTGTTCTCCTGACTCTAAATTCCTCTGCTAGTTACATCTTAATTGACAGTTTCCCATGTGACACTGCTTGAATACTCTGCTAAAATCCAGATTAATGAGATCTGCAGCAGTTGGAAAATGTTGATGAAGTCAGTTCGTCTGTCACAAGCTACCTAGTCTGAAAACCATCATTAACTGGGATACATTTCCCAACGTTTTCATGTCTTTAGAAGAAAATTTGAAGGGAAGAGTACTCAATATCCATGGCACTGAACTATATAGGCTTGTAAATTTTTTTTTTCTTTTTAACCAGGAATAATTTGTTTCCTAATCTTGAATTGTATGCAGTATTCTAGTGATGTTCAGCTCTGTGTGCTGTTTAGTTTGAAATGCTGGGTTTGACTGTTTCATGGCCCCTACTTATTTCACTTTATTATGATCTCTTCTTTTGTACCCTTGTGTATATTACTGATTTCTTCACTCCTGACCCCTTTTCAATACCACAGTATGCATTTATGTCTTTACTAAAAATAAGGTCAGAAATTTCCGTTGATACTTATATGATGCTTCCCAAAATACCCTTCTTGCTGCAGGGAAACTGAAGTTGTTCTTTTCCTGATCCTTCCCTACTTAGAGCACCTAACAGTCTTCATGAAGGTTTCGATACCAGGAAAATACTGTGTTTGGACCTGGAGATCTTCCTGAGATTCTGCTATACCAATTCACACTGTTTGTAATTTTCTTGGCTTCATCACTGTCTGATTTTAGGCTTTTAAAAAGTTCTTATGTTTTCAGAGATAATTCACTGTTGGGTCTGCGTCCATACAGAATAAACTAGTGAGTTGTTCTTCTTGAAAGCCTTTCTCTTCCTCTTCCTTCCTTGGAATAGTAAAGAGTTTGATACCTGGGATTTGAAGATGTCTAGGCCTCCCTCATACTCAGGTAGCACTCCTCTATTTTGATTTTTCTAGTTAGGTCCCTTCATTTCCTTTTTCAAAACAAATGCTTATAGCCCTAATTACAAATCTGTTTTCTTTTGTTCCCCCCGTGTTGTTTAATCAGCTTATTATCATTCAAATCCAGTTTATGTTCTGTAAGTGAACACCTTCAAAACCAAGTACGAATTAACCTTCTTTCTTACAGACACAAAGGTTATCCACCGACTCAATCATGGATCAGAGCATATGGATCACACTGCTATTAGTATTCTTTCCTCCTTCTGGCTGGGAAATGAAATTCTCCACTGGTGGCATGGTTGCCATGCAATTCTTTTCATAGGGACACTACAGGAATCTACATGTTGCTTCAAGGTTTATGGCATTACTACAATCAAATGCAATTTGGTTGGATCAGCTCTTCCCGGAGTGATTTTGATCAAAACCAATATTGAAGTTTAACATGGGGTGCTCTTCTGCCTTTATATGTCTGTTTCAGATAGAAAATCCTTTGGAGAGTATTGTCTCTGCTCATGTCTGGAGGTAGCTGCAGGTAGCTCGTTAACACCAAGGCTTTGGTACCCAGGTTCCTTGTCTTGGTGTGCAGTTACTTTCTTCTGGTAGCTCTTTACATTCCAGGAGAACCAACTGTGGAAGCTGAGGCATAGGAAGTTCCATATAAACATGAGAAAGCTTTTTTTCACTGTGAGTGTGATGGAACACTGGAACAGGCTACCCAGGGGGGTTGTGGAATCTCCCTCTCTGGAGATATTCAAGACCTGCCTGGATGCATTCCTGTGTGATCTAGTATAGCTGATCATGCTCTGGCAGGGACGTTTGGACTATATGACATTTTGGGGTCCCTTCCAGCCCCTAACCTTCTATGATTCTGTGTAATGGAAGAAGTCTGCTCCAAATCAGGCCACATAAACACATAGTAAGAGCATCTCTGTGCCCTTTTTGTCTGTAGTGATGATGTTTAATCCTTTATTTTCTCCAGCACAGGGTGATCACTAATTTGGTATACATCATGCTGCTTTAGTTATGACAAGGTAATGCCAAGAAGCCAGCAGATATAGTCAGACACAAAGCTTGTCCTTTGCAGTAACTCAGAACTTGATCTGAAACACACTGAGGACAATCTTTCTAAGGTTCAAATCTTTGCTTCTAGGTGGCACAATTTTCATCTACACTGCTGCTGTGCTTGTGACTGAATTTGTGCTCTCTGCACCTGTATACAGACACATACACAGGAATCATACAATGGAATCATAGAATGATAGGGGTTGAAATGGGCCATTTAGTCTAACCCCCCTGTCAAAGCAGAATCACATAGGGCAGGTCACACGGGAACAACCCAAGCAGGTCTTGAAAATCTCTAGAGAAGGAGATTCCACAACCTATCTGGGCAGCTTCCTCCAGGGCTCCAGCACTCTCACATAAAAGATGTTTAAAGTCATGTTGAAGTTGGTCCCACTTTGTATCCATTACCCCTAGTCCTATCGCAGGACACCACTGACAAGAGCCTGTCCCCTTCTTCTTGCACCCCACCCTTCAGATATTTATAAACAATAATAAGGTCTGCTCTCAGGCTGCTTTTCTCCAGCCTAAATGACCTCAGGTGTCTCAACCTTTCCCCATCAGACAGATGTTCCAGTCCCCTTCATCACCCTCATAGCCTCCGTTGGACACTTTCCAGTATATTTCTGTTCCTCTTGAACTGAGGAGCACAGAACTGGACACAGTCCACCAGATGTGGTCTCACCAGGGCTGAGTAGAGGGAAATGCAATTGCACATGTGATGTGTGTATATATGTGACTACTGTTCATCCAGTGTTCAGGGTTTGTGCTTCAGTAGTCAGTGTGGCTTTGTTCCAGGCTTTGTTTTAGTAGTGAGGATTGGTCTCTTCTCTCTAGTAACAAGCGGCAAAATGGTAGGAAATTGTCTCAAGTTTCACCAGGGCAGGTTGAGGTTGAACATGAGGAACAATTTCTTGACTGAAAGAGTAGTTAAGCCCTGGAACAGGGTGCCCAGGGAAGCGGTGAAATCTCCATCCATGGAAGTGTTCAAAATAATGTAGATGTGGTGCTTAAGGACCTTGCAGTGTTGGGTTAATGGTTGGACTTGATCTTGGATGTCTTTTACAACCTAAATGATCGTATGATTTTATGATTCTGTGATTTAGAGATGCAATTTTTGATGATCCACTAGGACAAAGATAGCTTCAGTTTGCTTCTGAAAGCACTGAGGCCACAATGCTTTTCGGTTACAGAAGAATTTAAGTTCTTCAAGTGACACTTCCTGATCTAAGCCATAGTCTGTATTTTGCACACATTCAGTGAATTCCAGACATGGGATTTCTGTCATCTGGTGTAAGAGCTTGGCAGGGGAAGGTTCAGGTGGGGAGGTTTACTGAGTTTACAATTTTTTCTAGTGTCATTGCAAAGTGCTTCCTTGGTTTTAAGTTGTGGAGGTGCATGGATGATTTTCTGTGCTGCTGGCCCTGGGAAAGCAAGCTTTGGTTACAAATTAGCAGATGGTAAGAATCTGAGAAGTCATTCTACTCCCACCCTGAGTACAGTCACAGTGACAGCTCTCACAGACCAGGGAACAGCCAAAGAAAACAGCTGCTGTTTGACACAATAGGTCAGAAGCTGATGATGGGATACAGAGCTGTTCTTGGTCCATAAATTTATGTCCTTGGCTCATAAATAACTGACACTTAATTTTAATTTGGTGATGTACTTTCACACTGTATCCTCCTTTTAACAGCTCTGTAATGAGTTTCCAGCATGGTTGATGCTTGGTGCTTTGGGGACTCTTATTTTAGAAGTTCCCTGCTCAACTCACTAAAGCATTTGCTTTAGAAATGCTGTGAGAAGAACTCTGTATTCACCACTACTTCTGCGTCTCAGGTTCCGTTTTCTGCATGCTTTGGTGCGTCCTGACCAGGGAGTGCAGTGCTGCACCTTTGAATTCACTGTTAACCTGATAAACTCACTGCAGCAGGATGGCCTAGGTTCTTTCAAATGGCTAAAAAATTGTTTGTGGCTGTTCTGCTGGGTAGGCAGTGTGGGACATCTTACCTTTCCTAGTCTGCAGTCACCAAACCAGCTGATGTCGTGTGTACTTGACCTACCTCTGGAGTCATGAACCTCAAAGGAAATAAGCTCAACAGAATCCTCCCACTATTTATATACTTTGGAATCAAATATTTAATGAATCTGTTTGCTGTGGAGGTGAGTCTTCCTAAGGTAGAGCTGGACTATAGATACTATACATGTTGTGCAATATTAAATTAATTCGTCATTGCCAGAGTGTCCATGAATGGCTGGAAAAGATTTGTTTGCCCTAAACAAAATCTAAAAGCTGCCTGAAAGTGGAGTCTCTTCTTCTAGAGCGTATCAAGACCCACCTGGCTAAATTCCTATGTGGCCTGCCCTGAGTCATCCTGCTTTGGCAGGGGAGTTGGGCTAGATGATCTCCAGAAGTCCTTTCCAACACCTACCATTCTATGATTCTGTGTTGTGAGACACAGCAAGTGAACCAGTGAGAGGTTGTGAGAAAGCTGATGTTGTTGCTTGCATTGACAATCCTCCCTTTTTCAAATCTGCCAGAGTTTGTGCTAGTTTAGTACAAAGTGCCCTGCTGTGCCTGGGGGAAGTGAGGAGTCAGTGCTTTAGCCTGCTTCTGCTGGGCCATTAGGACATTGTTTAATTTGTACTGCCATGACCCTTCAGTCCCATGCAGCATCCTCTTTGTTTTCTAGGTAGCTAAGGTGGGCCCTGGTTTTGCTTCTGCCAATAAATCTTTATGCTACACAAAATACTTGAAATGCAGCCAGACATCTGGTACATCTTCTTGCCCCAAGGGTACCTAGAAACAAGTAAAGATGTGCTCCTCTCTTAACCTTGTCTCCCCTTCTTTGTACCTGCACACTTCTGACTCACTTGTAAGTTGAACACACCATAGCCAATGTGTTCCTTAAAGGTAGGGAGCAGGATAAAGAATTATGGCCGTGTAACTTAAAACCTAATAGCTTAGAATGTCCTAGATTTCCCAGCATCAGCTGGAAAGTGGAGTCCACATTGAATTTATGAACCATGGTAGACCATGGTTATTACTACACTTGCTTCAGCTGAGTTGCACACTAGGCATAACTCAAGGCTGCTGCTAGCACTAACAGAGCTCTTCAGAGGAAAAATGATTGATTGATGCAAGGCCTAGCATTTATTTTGGCCTTGGATCAACATCAGAGACCTGAAAATGCATCCTGAACCATCCTATAGGTGGACCTGTTGCTTATCCTTTGGTGTAACTTCTTTTTCCCTACTCACATTGACTTAGCTCAGTGCAAAACACCTCTAGGCAGTTGACCTTGGAGGTGTGTCTGTTCAGATAGCTTCAGCCTCAGTTGCAATCTCTTCTGCCTCCTCTCTATTATGTGCAACTGCTCTGATCAATTTGAATGGGTTTTAGACCCATTGCTAAGTGAAGCCAGCCAGAGCAATGTTGTGTTCACTGAGATAACTGGAGTGCTGCCTGTCTGGAATTCCTAGTGTTGTAAGACCACTCTCAGTTGAGATTTGCACAGTGAGGTCTGTGGAGCTCCCTGCAAATGGATCTTTTGTTCTGCATTCTCTGCCTTGAATGGTTGCCATAGGCACTGTGTTACATCAGCTTCCCACCCACCCCAGGACAGCCTCTGGACTGTGCCAGAAAAGGGGTTAGAGGCATTCAAAATTGTCTGGTAGGACCTGGGTCAGCTATACCAATTTCCAGGTGCTGCAATTATCCAAGTGATAGAAGTGTAATGTCCCTAAAAATATCTGCAGATCTTCATCTTCTCTGCTTGCCAAAAAGTGGGAGAAGGCACACAGATTCCTTTATCCTCTCCATCTTTGCTGCAAGAGTAGTCAGACATTGGAAGAGGCTGCCCAGGAGGTGAGGAAGTCATAGTCCCTGGAGTTGTTCAAGAAAGTTGCGGACATGGCACTTGAGGACATGGTTTAATGGCCATGGTGGTCTTCAGTTTTTAGTTGGACTTGATGATCTTGGGGGTCTTTTTAATCTAAAACAATTCTTTGATTCTATGGTATTTTAGATTCTGGTCTGGGTCTCAATAGCCTTGATGAGTGGGACTGGCTAAACTCTTTGGACTGATTTCAGGAACTCCTTGTTCGTGTGGGATCCCTGTGAGTCTGTTCAGGATTATGATGAGTTGAGAGCCCTGGCTTGGCCATGCAGTGGTTTTAGCTTGCTGGCACCTGATCTACCCTGTGTGGGTGCAGAGTTTTCATTTTCTGCCTTCAGTATCTCCTTGGGACATCCTTTGATGACACCTGTGGTAACTGCCGTCCTCATTCCTTCTAGACACCAAGTAGCAGCACTTGAACAGGTTTCTCACCTCCTTGCTATGAAGAGCACTGAGTGCTGGACAGGTAGTGCCAGAGCCTCTGCCACAGTGGGTGTACCTCTGTGTGAAGCTTGAGCACCATCAGGCAAATGTCTAATTCTTGCTTTGCACCTTTTAAAGTAGTTCTGAGATTGGAAGTCAGGCTGTAGGGTTCTTTCTTAGGGCAAACATTTGCATTGGTTGCTCAAGGTGTTGAAGAACCTGGTCCAGAGGAAGGTGACCCTGCCCATAGTGGGAGGGAGGTTTGAAGTAGATGATCTTTGAGGTCAGTTCCAACCCAAACCATTCTATGATTCTATGATATAACCACTGAAAAATGTGGCTTTTTTTCTGCAGACTCGAATGAGTGCAAAATTAGTGAGTCGTAGCCATGCTGATGTCATCTTTGGTTTCTAGTTGGAAACTTCTGGGGTGTCAGTAGATCTGCTCAGAAAATGAGACAAATTTGGGTGCCTGATGTGAGGAGCAAAGAAAGGTTTCTGTACTTACTGTCTCACCACACAACCTACGTGATTATTATGAAATGAAGTGATGAGAGATATTACTTCTCTCACCATCATTAGGATGCAAGTGTTTTTTTCTGAATGTGCCAGCTGTTTGGCTTTCATTATCTGGAAGTTTCTTTAATTTCCAGCCCTAGTGAAAGGGAAGCTTGAGCACGTCCAGCAGAATTAGAACTAGTTTCCTGTGTGCCCAAACAAAGCAGCATCCTTAATGAACTGCCTCATGGTAATAACAAGTCCAGCTAATGAAAGCTTCCCCTGTTATCTTAGAGAGGTAGCCAAGTGACGTTTTTCTGATTCTGGATTGCTGAATCCGTATGGATTATCTGTCTGAGAGAGACTTCCTTTCACTTAGAAATTTGGAAGGAGTTTATTCAATGTCCTGTGCTTTGCAGTCAGATTTCTGAGTACCCTTAGATTCAGAACTCACTGAGGGCATGTCTTCTAAGATTCCAGCAACTGTAAAAAACATAGCTTTACAGACATTTACATATATTTATTCTAGTGAGCACTATTGCCAAGCAATATCATAGTGTTTATTTCAAAGCTACCTTCCAGTATCTGAAGGGGATATACAAGAAGGATGGACAGAGGCTGTTTACACAGGCCTTTAATGACAGGACCAGGGGCAGTGGCTTCAAATTAGAGAAGATTAAATTGGATGTTAGGAACAAGTCCTTTACCATGAGGGTGGTGGAGCACTGGAACAGTTTGCCCAGGGAGGTGTTTGGGGCCACATCCTTGGAGATATTTTAAGGTGAGGCTTGACTGGGCCCTGGGCAACCTGATATAATTGAGGATGCCCCAGCTTACTGCAGAGGGGTTTGGACTGGATGACCTTTGTGGTCCCTTCCAACCCAGACATTCTATGATTCCATATTGGCATTTCTGCCTGTGCTCTTTTTCTAGAGTGGCAAAACCAATTGAAAGATGGCAGATCCTTCTCTCTGAAAGCACCTGGGGCTCAGTGTTCCACGTCCTTGCAGCTTTTAGGAAAGACCAGGTGGAGTTAACTGCAGTGCTGCACCATTTCTCCCTGAATAACTGGAGGGCATGAACCGTACCTTGAAATATAACGTATCAAGAAATGACAAGGCCTCTGGCAGCATGAATGTAGAAATATCATCTGTGCCTGTCTTTTAACTGTTCTGGAACAGTTCTGTGCAGAGTCCAGATCTGCTCCTCCGTACCTCAGCCTGGGTTCATTAAGCAGTAGGACATTTTAATGCAGTCCAGTAGTTTTTCATAATTTTTATCAGATTGGATGTGAAGCGGAGGACTGATGAAGATCAGTTTAGTCTGCAGGAACAAGGACATTGCAGGCACCGGACATATATACTCCACTTTCACAAGATTACAGAATGTCAGGTTAGAAGGAACCCTAAAGATTATCTGGTCCAACCTTTCTAGATACTGATTTTCCATGGACTTGGTGTGCTTGCTTTTCAAAAAATGCTTTGTTCCTGTTAATTGTGTCCTCAAATCCTTTTTTGTAAGGAAGCTGCTCCTTAAGAAAATGATCTGATTCATTTTTTTCTTCACATTTTCTTGAGAGAGCTGTGCAAGGTTTTGGAATCAACGCCTTAGCACTACTTGAAGGGAAGTTGTAGTAAGGTGAGGGTCAGGGTCCTCACCCAGGCAACTTGTGACTAGATGAGAGGGCATGGCCTGAGGCTGTGCCAGGGGAGGTTTAAGTTGGATGTTAGGAAGCACTTCCTGATGGAAAGGGTAATTAGACACTGGAAAGACTGCCCAGGGAGGTGGTGGAGTTGCTTTCCCTGAGGGTGTTTAAGGAAAGACTGAATGTGGCACTCGGTCAGTGTGGTGCTGGACTTGATGATCTCAGAGGTCTATTCCAGCCTCAATATTTCTGTGATTCTTTGAAAGCAGGTGAACGTCTAGTAAAGTGCAACAGATGTGAAAGGAATGGGTAGAGTAGGCAAAGATACGTCATGTTGGAGGAGGAGGAAGGGAAGAAAGAGAAGTAAAACCTGTGAATAGACAGAAAATGAGGCTGGTACAGATGAATGCAGTGTTGTGAGGAGAGCAGTGCAGCACTTGTCTCTGTGCGGCTGCCGGAAGCTCGGTGCCCTTAATTGGAATAATTTGGTTTCATAATCTGGTTTGAAGTGACAGGAGAGCCAGAGAGTTCATGCTGCATTACAGAGCAACACATTATCCTTTTAATGCCATTTCTTTGAATGTGTTGGCTGTGTTAATGTGACGAGTGGAAAGGAAATTCAGTCTTTAGTGTCTAATATGTGTAAAGCATCGTTATGCATCTACTCTTCTCTGTGGGTAATTGAAATGGGGGTGGGTTATGCTTAAACAGGTTTGAAATACACTCTGCTCTTGACCCAGACCAGATGACTTTGAGTACTCTGGTAATTTTAAAGTGTTAGTCTTAAAATATGTGATATATACTTTCTCAGAAATAGCACATGTTTTGTAAAGTAGGATAAGTTTATATAGAAAATATAATTTTCCTTTATATACAACATGTCTGACATAAGGAAGAAGCTGAGTAAAACTTGGGTCGATTTTTGCCTTAAGGAGAGAATGGTTTCTCCAGAGAATTAAAAGTGCAAACCTATTCCTCGTACCCATTTCTCTCTTGTAAAGTGCAATTTGCTCACTGCCTTTTTTGACTCCTTAGTACCATGTCATCACTGATTCTCACTTAGTCCTTCTAACAGTTCTTTCAGCTGGAGCTCAGCCCTCTTGCCGTACTCAGTTTCTCAAGAAGAATTTGGGAACTGAACTGTTCTTTGTGTTTGATTAAAGGAACATTTTCTTACCAGTATTGGTTTTATGTCACAGTTGCAAGCAAGAAATTGGTCGTGTTTTCTGGCAGGAGTTTGGGAAAGAGGAAGTTTGCATTACACATGCTGGGAATAATGAGCCCTCTAAAATTGACGGAGAACTGTATTTCTTTCAAAGTGTGGATTACAGGAAGTAGTGTAACATTTGTTGCTCTCCAGAAGAGGGATTTGGAGTAGTTCCTTCTATTTATTAAAAAAAAACAAACAAACAAA
>VWZI01012090.1:53134-116920 GCA_013396835.1 Psilopogon haemacephalus
AAAAAAAAAAAAAAAAAAACAAAACCACAAAAACAACCCCAAAACAAAACACCACTATTTCTCTTTTGCTCAATGACTAACTTGGAATACAACACAATGGTTTGTAGTCACTCTACAAAAGCCTCAAAGCAGGTTGGAGTGAGGTGGGAATTGGTGATAAAAGGAGAGGAAATAACCTGAAATTGTGCTGGGGAGGTTTTAGTTGGAGATTAGGAAAAAAAATTTTCCTGCAAGAGTCAGGGATTGGGACAGGCTGCCCAGGGAAGTGGTGGAGTCACCATCCCTGGAGGTGTTCAAGAAGCTTGTGGACATGGTTTAATGGCCATGGTGGTGTTGGGGTGATGGTTGGACTTCATGACCTTAGAGGGTTTTTCCAGTGGAAACAATTCTGCGATTCTAAAAGTGTGAGAGTATATAGGAGTAAGGATGAGCTTGTGGGAAAGCAAGAGCCTATAAAGCAGCAACTCCATGCCAAACACTTGTGAATTTCTAGGTTACAATCACTTAGTCATACTCAGTAATCTTGATTTTAAATTACATCCTCTATGCACCTTGACATACAGTTTCTTCTGTGTTTAAGCACTCATATTCTGGTGAGCTTGGTACTGCTCAAGGTTCTGCATGGGGGAAAGAGGCTGGGGCATTTCTGTTGTTTAAAGGATAGGTTTTGGATAAGTCTTTCAAAGCCTTTATGCCACTGTGAATGTCTCCTTCAGAGGGAAGGCACTGGTCCAAAGTAGCTTTTTTATGTTGTGGCTATTGACATTTGGTCTCACACAGAAAAGCAAACTCAGCCACCAGCCACAGCGGATACCGTAAAGAGGTTTTTTGGGTTTTTTTTTTCTTTCTTTTTTTTTTTTTTAGGAGTCCAGTGCATTTGTTTTCTATATCAATAAGGTACAAAATTGCCAAGAAGCAAATAACTGCAGAATGCTGATGCAAATGTTTTATAGAGCCTCTGGCCTTTTAGTAGAAATGGCAATCTTTCAGTTTGGAAACACAGCTTTCCAGAGAATCCTAGAATGGTTTGAGTTGGAAGGGATCTTGAAGATCATCTAGTTCCCAACCCCCTCTATGGGCAGGGACACCTTCCACTATACCAAGTTGCTTAAAGCCCTGTCTAACCAGGTCTTGGACACCTCCAGGAAGGGGGGCATCCATGATCTCCCTGGGCAACCTGTTTCAGTGTCTCACCACCCTTACTGTCAAGAATTTAATCCCGATCTCCTGTCTACATCTCCCCACTTCCAGCTCACAGCCATTGACCCTCATCCTATCACTACAAGCCCTCATAAAAAGTCCCTTCCCATGTAGGCCCCCTTCAGGTACTGTAAGGCTGCTCTAAGGTATCCCCAAAGCCTTCTCTTCTCCATGCTGAACAGCCCCCCTCTCTTAGCCTGTCCCCAGAGGGGAGGTTCTCCAGCCCTCCGATCATCTTGGTAGCATCCTCTGTACCCACTCCAGCAGTTCAATGTTATTCTTCTGCTGGGGGCACTAGAACTGGATGTAGTACTCCAGGGGGGGTCTGTCTTGGGGAACATAGAGGGGTCAATCCTCTTCCTGTCCTGCTGCTCCCCCTGCTTTGGATGCAGCCTTGCACAGAGCTGCTTTCTGGACTGCCAGTGACCATTGTCGGCTCATGTTGAGTTTTTCATTTGCAAACACCCTCATGAGCATTCTTGCAATGGCTTCAGTAGAACATGAACATGTACATACAGTGCAATCCATGGCTGGTACCCAAATGCCTACTTTATTCTTCTTTCACTACTTTTCTTCCCCAGAGCTGCTATGGATGAAAATGCTCCTGCAGGCAGCTCAAGGGAGGCTCTGGCATTCATATTTGTAAGTGAGTGCTCAGGGACAATGAGAATACCTGAGGTGGTAAGAGTTGAGTAGAAACTGGTATTGGTCAAGGTGACAGCTAAGTGGATTGTCTTCATTTGTTGTTGCTCTCATTGCTGCTAGCTTTGTCCCCACTAAAATTAGTTGGACATGCTGATGAATGAGATGCAGCATGGCAGCATCTTTTTGAGGTAAGAAAGCCATGCTTTCAGTCTGTCTGCATGTGTGGCATGGGAAAACAGCTCTGGAAAAGAAAGAGGTGTTTTAACTGTGGGGAAGATGAATCAGTGCTCTGTTCAAACACATTTTCAGGCCAATTTAAAATGCTTTAATGGTATCCCTGTGTTAAAAATGCACCTCTCATAGGCTGTTTGGCTTTGATGGAATGGTCTTTGCCAATGGAAAAATGTTCTAGCTGTACATTCTTGGGTTTTTTTGTAGAGAGGACAAATGTGTATTCTTCTGCAAATGACAAGTTTAATCAATCTCAGTATGCCATTTATCTAATTACCATTGGAGATTATTAGGTTTTTAGGTAATCCTTTAAATTAGATCAGAAATCATTTTGTCTTACAGCTTGAGGATTCCTTTCAAATAGAGTTTTGTTTCCCTGTCTAGGAAAATGAGGTGTTCTGTGATATCCAGTCCTTCTTTCAGATACTTCCATTTCAATTTCATGCCCTGTAGTTCCTGAGGAATTTTGATACATGCATTAAAGCAGTATGTGTTGTTCAAAGCACTGTGTTCTGTATATACATGAAGTTCAGTGCATTTTCTGTGTGAACGCTGACTAGTGGTTCTGTGACTTACAAGTGGAGGAAGCAGGTTGTTAAATGCTTCTCAGAATCAGAGAATGGTAGGAGTTGGAAGGGACCTCTGGGGATCATTGAGTCCAAGTTCCCTGCCAAGTCAGGTTCACCTAGAGAAGGTCATAAAGGAACACATCCAGGTGGGTTTTTAATGTCTCCAGAGGAGGAGACTCCACCACCTCTCTGGGCAGCCTTTTCCAGTGCTCTGTCACCATTAAATTACAGAAGATCCTCCTCATGTTTAGTTAGAACTACTTATGTTCAAGTTTGTCCCTCTTACCCCTTGTCCTGTCACTGGACACCACTGAACACAGTCTGGCCCCGTCCTCCTGACACCCATCCTTTAAGTATTCATAAGCATTAATGAGACACCACCCTTCCCTGCCCCCCGCTCCTCCCCCCGCCCCAGGCTTCTCTTCTCCAGGTTTAAAAGGCCCCAGTTTGCTCAGTCTTTCCTCATCAGCGAGATGTGCCAGTCCCCTCGGCATCTCTGTAGCCCTTTGCTTTATCCTCTCCAGCAAGTCCCTGTCCTTTTTGAACCAGGGAACACAGAACTGGACACAGATTGTGGTGTGTGTGTGTTAGGTTTCTACAACAACCTGTGAGAAGCTCATTTGGAAATGCTTCTGTCCTTTAATGTTCTCTTCAGTTGTTGCCTGGTCCATGTTATTTCTGCTTTTCTGTGACAATTATTTCAATGAACTTAATCTGCCTCTCTCCCAAAATGAGAATGAGAAAGGTGCAGTGAAGACAGAGATACTGATCACAGAATGGTTTGTCTTGGAAGGGACCTTAAAGATTATCTAGCTCCAGCCTCTCTGCCATGGGCAGGGACATCTTCCACTAGACCAGGTTGCTCAGGGCCTCATCAAACCTGGTCTTGAGCACCTCCAGTGAGGGGCATCCACAACCTCCTCGGGTAACCTATGCCAGTGTCTCACCGCCCTTTCTGTAAAGAATTTCTTTCTAATCTTCCATATCTCCCCTTTTACAACTTAAATCCATTTCTCCTCATCCTGATGCTACTTGATTCTTTTTCTTGCTTACTCCTCTCTTTCCTTTGCTCTGTACAGCCCAAGTTCTCTCCCTGGGATGGTTTTAAGCTCCAAGAGCAGCTATCACCTCTTTTCAGGGTTTCAGAGCTGTGTGCAGTTCACAGTGGACTTCTATTTATAGCAAATCTATTTTTTATGGCTGACTTGGAGTGCAAATTGCTCTCCCAATTAAGCAATGCAGATCTGTACCACTTACCTATGTTCTGTCTCTCTAAAATTCGCTCTCAGTGCCCAGACAGTCGTAGCTCTGGGTTTCTACTCTGGCTTTCTACTCTGGCTACATTCATAGTGATGTTTAAATGCCAGCACAGAGGCTCCTTTTTAGTTTTAGTTAATTAAATTCAGATTTAACACAATCTAAACCAAAAAGAAATTATTATTATTATTATTTCTTTTTCTTTCCAAAACCGAGTGTTGCAATAATTGCAGTATATCACAGCTGCTAATCACATACCGTGCCTGCAGTTGGGAATCCTCCCACTGGGTAAAGCTGCACTCTTCTTTCCTCTAATTATGATTGGCATTCCAGTAGTACCACCAGAAGCCATCCTTCCCCTTCTCTGCTCACTTGGGTCACAAGAGCTCACTTCTCTTCGTGTATTTCTCAAACCGTGGGGTTGGCATTTAAAAGGAGGGGAAAAAGAAGAAATAAGCCTCATGAAGGCTCGATTGCTGTTCCTACAGTGATTGATTTTTCTATTTAAATGAGAATGCTTGCACATCCTTCAGATCTTTTACCTGACTTATTGGTAATAAATGAAATGGTTTTCTGTATTCTGTTCCTGCTTTGGGCTTTTGTTTTGAGGTTTTGTTTGTTGTTGGTTGGTTGGTTTGTGGACTTTGCTTGTTTGGTTTTTGTTGTTGATTAATTGCTTTATGTTGGATTTGGGTTGGTGTTTTTTTTTAATTATTTGGCATATTTTTAGTCAGGTATTGTGGCCGCACATGAAGCAGGTATTTCAGTAAATCCTGTTGTGTCAGTAATTTTCATTGATGATCCAGGGGCGTGGAATTGTGTGCTTCAATTAGTGATCAGCTAAGTACCTAGTGATTTTGGACTCCATGGTCAAAGATCTCTTTTAGTGAGGGGCAGACATACTGGAAGAGATGACTTTTTGGCCAAAAGATGCACTGCCAGCAGATCCAGAGAAGTGATTCTGCCACTTTGCTCCGGTGAAACCTCATCTAGAGTATTGCATCCAGGTCTGGAGCCCTCAAAATAGGAAAGACATGGTCCTGATGGAACAGGTCCAAAGGAGGGCCACAAAAATGATCAGTGAGTTGGAGCACCTCTGCTGTGAGGACAGTCTGAGGAAGCTGGGGTTGTTCAAAGAGGAGGCTCTGGGAAGACCTAATAATGACCTTCCAGTACCTGAAGGGAGCCTACAAGAAGGGTGGAGAGAGACTTTACAAAGGCCTGCAGTGATAGGACAAGGGGCAATGGCTTCAAAGTAGAGAAGAGGAGATTTAGATTGGATATTAGGAACAAGTTCTTCACTATAAGGTTGTTGGAACACTGGAACAGTTTGCCCAGGGAGGTGTTTGGGATCCCATCTCTGGAGATATTCAGTGTGAGGGCTCTGGGCAACTTGATCTAATTGAGGATGTCACTGATTACTGCAGGGGGTGTTGGACTAGATGACCTTTGGAGGTTCCTTCCAGCTTGGAACATTCTATTCATTCTGCAATTATGTGTTCTATAGAGTGCTTACTTGAGGTCATTTCTAAATTCTTGAATTTTCCTGTTCACAGAGTCTCTTTGTAACATTTCCTTAGTACAAAACTTCAAAACCTGGATAAGGGAGTGATTTGGTTGGGGATTAATTGGCTGAGGCAGGAATTATAAAAATAGAATTATGTTTATTTTCCCAAAAATCCCACCCCCAGACTATATGCAGAACTAGTTAAGTTTATTTGCAGGCTCTAATTCAGTCGGGAAATCTTAAAGGATGCTTAGGGGCAAGTTTAGTGATTTAGGAAAGTCAGAAAATGGAAAAGGCTAGCTATTATCCCGCTTATAAATCAGGCTGAGCAGAGAATTTAAGGGAACAGCAGACTTTCACTCATGGAGGTGAGGTAGGAAATTGGCAATGAACCCTTGATGGATTCCTCTGTGACTCAGCAGCCTTCTGAAACTGCAAACAATATCCAATCATGGGGATCCACACAGCATAAGTCCAAGGCAGGTGGAAGGGGCAGGGGGGCAGAGAAAAGAAGGAAATTGGAGTGCTCCACAACAGGGAGATGGGGTCCATCCCTGTTTTCAGTCATTGACAGCAGCACAGTGCCCTCTGGGAGGTCACTCAGTTGGTGGTTGTTTTTTGGTGTTTTTTTTTTTTGCTTGGGACTATTTTGTAATTCTGTATATTTTCTGTGAAAACAAAATTGCAAAGGCATGCCTTTCCTGAGGAGAGGCAAGACTTGAAGAATCGCCAGGTGTATTGGATGTAGTCTAATGGTGCAGCACTGAGCTTCAGGTGCCACTAAGCTGCTTCCAGATCGATTATTGGAGTCTTTGCTGCAGTGCTTTGGAGCTGAGTGAGCCAAATCATTGTTGGAGTAGGTCCAGAGGAGGGCCATGAAGATAATCAGAGGGTGGGAACCTATGGGGTACAGGCGGCAACAATTTGGTCTGTTGAGTCTAGTGAAGGCTCTGGGAAGATCTTATAATGGCCTTCTAGTACCTGAAAGGGACCTACAAGAAAGCTGTGAAGGGACTTCTGACAAGGGGCAGTGGCTTTGAGATGTAGGCTGGAGATTAGGAATATGTTATTTACAGTGAGGATGGTGAGACACTGGAACAGGTTGTCCAGGGATACCCCCTCTCTGGAGGTGTTCAAGGCCAGGTTGGACAAGGCCTTGAGCAGCCTGGGCTAATGGAAAGTATCCCTGCCCATAGCAGGGTGGGGTTGGAACTGGCTTGTTATTAAGGGCCCTTCCAATCCAAATGATTCTTCAACTGTAGTGCCATTATTTTCACTCATCATACTGCCTTTTCAAAAAACCAGGGGTTTTTGACTGCTCTGCCATGACTGTTCAGTGCTGATATACTCTGCACATTCATAATCCATTGTCTCAAAGACAGTCAGAGTCTTCATCACAAAACATCACCTTCGATTTTTGTTGACTGATCCGGCCCTAAGCCTGTGTTGATTGTTGCCCAGCAGGTGGTGTGTTGGTTTGAGCTAATTGGAGAATTTGAGTGAGAAATTAAACATAGCGTGTCACTTCACCCAGTTTCACTGAGAGAGAAGAAAGAAGGTTGTTTTGGGAAATGTTCCCAAAACATCCAGATAAGCCAGTCTGCTTGCGCAGTCAGTCAGCTCTGGGTCCGTGCAGGCTTCAGCAGCTTCTTTCCTTTGTCTCTCTGCCTTTGAACTAATTCAGAGTAAAATCACTAAAACCATTCATTCCTTCCTGCCACTAATCTTTCTGACCGATCTTCAGCTTATCTGCAGCATCATCAAGTGGTGAGATTAAGCTGGGGGAAGGAGGGAAAGGTGGTAGGGGGGCTTTGGTTTCCCTCTCTTGGGGATTTTGGTCTCCAGGAGGGGTGTGGTGTCTGTATTTCTTTTTTACTGTATATTTCTGTAAATATCTGTTATATCTTGTAAATATTTGCTTGTATATTTGCATTGCTGTAAATATAAAGCTTCATTTATTAACTTCCAGTGTGTTTTTCTGAGTTTTAGCCGGGGTTCCAAAAGGTGGGTGGGCAGGTCACTGCAAACCCACTACAGGTGGTGATAGGGTTGCAGATAGATTTGGTTCTTCATGGGTAGGCTTGTTTAATGGTAAGGCTTTAAAACTTCTCCATTTTGGAGTCATTTTTTAACTAGTCATTTAACAGGCTGATGTTGTCTTGGTCTTGGGTACTGATGTGGAAAACACCTCTTAAAAACCTAGCCATGTTGTGTCAATGACAATGACCTCAATTTATGAGTCCTTCTAGGCAGTTTGACTCTAGAGTGACACAGGCAGTGCTTCTTGATCCATCAGGCTGCCTTGGAGTGTAGATACATGTTACTCGTTTTCTTTCCTGAGCTCCTAAGTTTTGTTATTTATTTAGTGCTCAGACTTGTATACTGAAATATAAAGGCAATTAACAGCCCATTAGTATAGCACTGACTGTGAAACAGTATGGACTCAATTTTTAATGAGCAAAATGAGTTGGTGTCCAAACTTTTTTTCCTTTTCTTTCTTCAGTTGCAAACATGTTTTAGGTTTGGTTTTATTTTATTTTATTTTATTTTATTTTAATTGGAGAAATTAAACAATGACTTTTCTTGGAAATCATAGAATGGTTTGGCTTGGAAGGGATCTTAAAGATCAACAAGTTCAAATTCCCATGCCAAGGGCAGGGACACCTTCCACTAGACCCGGTTTCTCAAGGCCTTGTTCAACCTGGCTTTGAGTACCTCCTGGAAGGGGGCATCCATATCCTTCTTGGGCAACCTGTTCCAGTGTCTCACCACCTTACTGTAAAGATTTTCTTCCTAATAGCCAGTCGAAATCTTCCTTCTTCCATCTTTAGTCCCTTTCCTCTAGTTCTGTCACAGCAAGCTGTGCTGGTTTGAGGCTAATTAGAATATTTTAATGAAAAAATTAGATTATAGCTTGTGAAAAGAAATCTGCAGTGATGTCTACTTCAGTCAGGTTTACTGAGATATATAAAAGCAAGGACATAAACACAGGCAAGTCAGTGTGTGTGTGTCTCTCTGTCTGAGGAGTCTGAGCTCTCTCTCCCTGGCTTTTAGCTGGATCTGTGTAACCCAACTAATCAATTCTGCTTTTAACCCCTCTTGCTGGTCTTTCTGATTTATCTTGTGTGTAAGGCAGATTCTGGGATAAGATTGTGAGGTGGGGGAGGATGGAAGAGTGGTTGGGAACCCCTTTTCAAGACTGATTTCTGGGAGGGGTATTGTGTTTCTGTACTACTTTTAACTTGTGTATTTCTATATACAGCTATAAATATTTGTAATATATTGTAACTATCTGCTTGTATATTGTGCTAAGCTGTGAATATAAAGCTTCATTCCTTAACTTCCAGCCAGCTGACTCTAGTCTGTGTGAATTCAAAAGTGTGTGGGGGTGGGTAACTCCTATTTACAAGGACACAAGTCCTTGTAAATATCCCTCCTTGGCTTTCTCCTAGGCCTCCTTCAGCTACTGAAAGGACACTAGAAGGTCTCCTTGGAGCCTCTTTTCTCCAAACTGAGCAGCCTCAACTCTCACAGCTTGAAAACCTTTTCTTCAGGTCTTCATATATCCATCTCTTGTACCTGTTGTAAAATTTTGGTATTGTAAAACCAGAGCTGGTTTGGTAGATGTTACTTTACAGAGCAAACAATTAAAAAAACCCAAGAAACTAAAGTGGGTCTCTGATGACTGCTTTTTCTGCCCACAGATTAATTAATATATTGGTTTAAAGCCAAAGTACTGCATCATTTGAAAATCATTTTCTCCAGTCACAGGTGAGATTTCATTTACAGAGGAGGGAGAGAGATGCCACTTTGGTGGTCCTTGTAGGATGATAGTATCCGGAATTTGTGTATTTGGGATTGGTGAAACTTTTTTCTCCTTATGTTGTTTCTCAGTCTGGAACAGCATCTGCTCCTGAGGCTTCACTTCTGTTTAGATGTGAGTGCTGTGGATCCTGGCCTTGGTGATGGTTATCTGTGTGTATGCAGGTGCAATGGACATGTCTGCTGCTGAAGGTCAAAGTTTATCAGGTTTCATGTGATTACAAACTGAATCAATTCTATGATTCTTTTTAGAACACAGGACTTTGGGACGTGGTTTAATGGTTTAATGGCCATGGTGCTTTTAGGTTGATGGTTGGACTCAATGACCTTGGAGGTCTTTTCCAACGAAACCAATTCTATGATTCAATATCAGAGACTTTTCTGTCTGCAGTCACTTTTGTCTTGTTACCCTTACAATAAAGAGCTGGAACCTCCTGTGCTGCAGCTTGCCTCCATTGCTCCTTGTCCTTGATCATCCTAGAGGCCTTTTCCAACCTTGTTAATTCTGTGATTCTGTGACTTGTTTCTTCCTTGCTGGTTCCTTCACCTGATGGAACACCTTTTATCTCAGCCTCCGAGCTCTCTCAGTCTTCTCCTGTGTTTTATCCTGTCCTGCTGGAGGATGGACTTGCAGGTGGATGAAGGCAGACAAGCTGCAGAGGTCTTGACTGGTAGTTAATCCTTTGTCTTCTTAACTAGACCTGGTACCACTACGAGCTGCAGTAAGTTACTAGTTTTATTATTAAAGCCTCATTAGGACTTTTAATTATCACATCTAGGCCAGTGTTAATGGATTGTAATTGAAGTCATAGGAATGCCAGACTCCTTGGAAGGGAAGAGTTTGTTTCCACATTAACCTGAAGAAAAAAGCACTTAACTTTGAGGGTGGCAGAGTGCTGAAGTAGGCTGCCAAGTGAGGTTGTGGAGTCTCAGTCTTGGTGGCATTCCAAGCCCACCCAGACATCTTCCGGGGTGATTTATTCTAGGTGATCTTGCTCTAGCAGTGGGGTTGGACTAGGTGATCTTCAGAGAACCCTTCCAACTCTTGGCATGCTGGGATTTCATGAGATAGTAGCACATACACCTCTGTGCAACCCACACATATGTAAATTACCCAAGTATGGCAATGTAAGTCAGGAACAGGGCTCTGAGGTTTTCTCAGACAACATCATAGGAGACTGTTGGAAACATGGTTTGTTAAAGGAGAGAGTTGCAGAAATTTGTGTAGGTAGATAGGTGGGAGAAGACCCTCATATTCCTGTATCCTCACCATCTTTTCTTGGAAGGGTTCTGAAGATGGCTACATCTCAACAAATCCAAACTAGGACCATGTCTGCTGTGAGCATGGGTATCAGTAGTGTGTGCTGGTACTCCTTATATTGATGGGCACTTGGAGCTGCTGCTTCTTCCCACCAGTGCCCACACCCTCCAATTCAAAGATCTATTCTCCATGGGGTCACCCTCTTTAAGATGGTGTTGTTCTCCATCTCAGTAGTCATTGCACCCCAGGTGTGTTGTCAGCCTCCCTCTGTACCTCCCTCCAGCAGCAATAGTATGAGAAGAGGTTGAGGGAACTAGGGCTGTTTAGTCTGGAGAATATGAGGCTGAGGAGAAACCTCATTGCTCTCTGCAGTTCCCTGAAAGGAGGTTGGAGTGAGGTGAGGCTTGGTCTCTTCTTCCTAGTCTTCGGTGACAGAAGGAGAGGAAATGGCCTGAAATTGTGCTGGGGTGGGTTTAGGTTGGAGATAAGGAAAAATGTCTTTGCTGCAAGAGTGGTCAGGCATTGAAACAGGCTGCCCAGAGAGGTGGTGAAGTCATAGTCTCTGGAGGTGTTCACGAAAGTTGTGGACATGGCTTTTGGGGACATGATTTAATGGCCATGGTGGTCTTCAGTTGTCAGTTGGACTCGACCTTAGAGGTATTTTCTAAGCAGAACAATTCTGTGATTGTGAACAGAGGTTTATATTATTCTGGTGGGCTTCTGAAGTGTTTGTATGTTCACCCTTATTTCTCCAAACAATAAGTGTTTATACTTCCCACTTTTCATGCAGGGATGACTACTTTGTTCTAGCCAAACTTTATTAGGTGTATTAATAAGAAAACAGCTTTGCAAAGGACATAAGATTTATTGCACTGATTTGTTTATGATTTTCCTTCAGATTGTATTTTATGGTATTGTCTTACACGTATCAGGAATTTTTTACTAGTTTGCCTTTTACTTTATGTTTGTACATTAAGTACAAACATCAATGTTGTCAATGTCAGCAGATGGGCATCCTGATGTATCTAAGTCTTGGCTTCAAGTACTTGGGATTTTTACCATGTTAGTTCCCTTGTGTGAATGTTCCCTTGTGTGAAAGGACTTCTTGATGGTCCTTTCCTTCTGACCATTTTTCCATGGCTTGTTGAAATGCAGTTGCTGGGTCAAGTGATATTAATACCAACATATTTGTTAATCACTTTGAGAGATCCATTTTCATCCCATCGTGGATGGTGCAGTTTGTAGCTGCAAAGCTCACTGAAGTTCTGCCTCTCATAGAGATAAAAAACGAGGCACCTGTAGCTGAAGAGCTGCTGTGCTGATGATCATTGACTCAACATGTGTGCTCACTTGCATCTTAATGTTTCTTCAATGACCTTCCTAATTGCCAAATTTTACCCCAGGTGTCTGTGGTTTACCCCACTTAAAATTGCTCCTGCTTCCAGGGAGGTGCTTTAGAACTGCAGGGCACTGAACCTTCGGAAGAGCTGGTAACAGATTGGGTCAGACCTGTGTTGCGACAAGAGTGTGAAAGACCTTCAATCTCATCACAGCAGCTTCAGGCAAACAAGGCTGAATGATTAAAGTGAAGGGAAGGGCAGAACTGGTTTTATTTTTCTCTCTTTTGTGGAAAATACACTTCTGGCTCTTGGTCATCAGGCATCTTTGCAGTCATAGAATCATCACAGAATGGTTTAGGTTAGAAGGGGCCTCAAAGATCATCTAGTTCCAATGCCCTGTATTAGGCAGGGACACCTTCCACTAGAACAGGTTGCTCAAGGCCTCAGTCCAGATGAAGCGTTCTCCAAAAGAGCCAAAGGTGTGGTGGAAAGCTCTAACATGTGTCACTTCTAATTCCTGCATATGGGACATCACATAGTAAGCTGTGTTGTGGGCTGGACAGACTGGAATTTGTGGAACTTTTCAGTACCTGGTATTCCTTTGTGCAAGTCTAGGGCTCTGTGGTGCCTAGGAGTCTTCTGAGACTTTGTGCTACCCTTTTTCTTTCAAATTTCTCTGAAGCCAAAATGCACCCTGGAGCCCTACAGGTGCTGCTTTCAGGCACAATGTTCTGGAGAACCTACTATTCCTTTATCTGTCCAGGCAGTCTGTAGACTGTACATGTTGATATGAAATGTCAAAATCTGTGTACTTAAAGGCTGCTGGACAACCTCAGGAATGCTGCCACATGCATCCTTTGTTATTTTGGGGAAGGTCAGTATTTAAGAACAAGCTTACGGTAATGGTTGTTTATGTGGTACTTGCAGTTTTTCCTTGTCTGTGATGTGGCACTCTTGGGATTTGCTTCCTGATTTGAGTGCACTGGGCCATTCCTTAGAGCTGAGGCTGGGCCTTGGGTGTTCATATGCAAGTTACAATTTTTATAAGCTATTTCAGTACTAATGTAACAGCAGCCAGATTCAGCCACAAGTGCTTCAGACAAGTTGATTTGTGTCTTTTCTTTTGCTTGTAATGTTTGCTACTGGTTTAGGCGACCCTGCAACTTAAGATTTCTCTGTTTTCCTCACTGATACTTGCCAGTGATTTGGAAACAAAGTGTCAAAGGTACCTGCTTTGGCTTGTGTTAAAAATGTGCATTGAAAGGCTGTTCTTTAATGAGACAAGTGGGGAACTTTTTACAAGGCTGTAAATAAAACTACTCTGTCCAGTTCTGGGCACCCCTACACAAGAACGATGTGTTGGGAAGGATGATCAGAGAGCTGGGCCACCTCTCCAATGAAGACAGGCTGAGATTTGGGGCTCTTCAGTGTGGAGAAGAGAAGGCTCCAGAGAGATTGTATAGCAGCATTTCAGTATCAGAAGTGGACTCGCAAAAAGCTGGGCAGGGACTATTTAGAAGGACTTGTAGTGATAGGATGAGGGGCAGTGGTTTGAATCTGGAGCAGGGTAGATTTAGGCTGGACGTTATGAGGAAGCTCTTTACAATGAGAGTGGTGAAATACTGGAGCACATTGCCCAGAGATGTAGTTGAAGCCCTGTCACTGGAGACATTCAAGTCAAACTTGATGGGGTCCTGAGCAACTGCTGTAGTTGGAGGTGTCCCTGCTGACTGTAAGGAGGGTGGACAAGATGGCTATTGCATCCTATGAAATGTGAAAGGTAGAAGTGTATTAGACGTATCTATGGCTTCATCCATCCCTCTCTAGCACTCTCATGAAAACCTAATTAGTGTCTTTGAGAAATAACATAATTTGCCTTAAAATAAATGATCTTCAGTTGCTGTGTTAGTTGAATCAGTGGGTTGGGCTGAGAGTAATACATTGTGAAAATCAAATATTCATATGGTAGTTGTCTTTGTTAACTTAACTTACAGAAACTAAATTGGATCTGCTAATTTAAATCTCATGCAGCTGGGCTGAAGTAATAATAGCTGAGCTGCAAACCATGCAGCATCCCTGGTATCAGGTGATAGGATGAGAGGAAATGGTTTGAAATTTTGCCAAGGGAAGGTTAGGTTGGAGAGTAGGAAGAATTTGTTTGCTGCAAGAGTTGCCAAACATTGGAACAGGCTGCCCAGGGAGGTGGTGGAGTCACTATCCCTGGAGGTGTTCAAGAAATGTGTGGCCATGGTACTTTAGGGCATGGTTTAATGGCCGTGGTGGTGTTAGGTTGATGGCGAAACTCAGTCTTAGAGAGCTCTTCCAACCAAAACACTTCTGTGATTGTCAAGCTGAATTTCTTACTTGTGGGTGGTTTGTTTTTTTTTTTTCCTGAAAATCAGCAGTGCTCTAGAAAAAGCAGAATTTACCTTTAGTTTGGTATTTTTATTTTGTTCAGCTTACATCTGTGGCATTTTTTGTGATGTGGTTTTAATGATTCACTGTTTCAAATACCACCCTGTAGCTGCGCTATGAAGTACAAAGTGCTGAATACTGAATATTTTTCTGGCATGGTTTTAGGTAGATTCTGTGTTTAGTCAGGAAGTGTTATGTGAAAGTGAAGATCATTTTATTTGCTTACTCTCTAGTGGCAGGGAAACCTTTGATGTGTGTGTTCCTTCTACCTGGAGAAATGGATGTGATGTTTTTCCTTATCACAGATGCATTTAGCTTCTCCTCAGGATTTTTGCTGCTGCACTCCTACAGGTTGTTTGGGTGTTCCTGTGTTAGTTTTGTTTTGCTTTCAGTTATGTCATACTCTGCTCCTGGTCTCTTACAGGACATTTTCTAGTTGTCTTGCTAAAAAATATTTATTATTTTCCTTGAGCTGCTTCCCTGCTTGAATTCTAGTCCTGATTTTCTTGATAAGAGCATTTGCCTAATGACACATTTTTGTTACTTAACATTTACCAAGGTTCTTGTCCTTCTGTGAGCTCTCAGACACATGGATACTTCCTACTTTAGATCTTGGGATGAATATGTTTTAGGTCTCATCCCATTACTGTCTTCAGTGGTGTAGGTCTGTCTTCCTTGATCCAAAGAGCTTATGACTGTCATGCTTTTAAGGCTCCCTGTTCTTGTGAATGTGCCCAGTGAGGTGACTTCAGAGAAAAGATGAAAAAGAGGAGGGGAGGAAATGTTTGTCTCTTTAGGAACATACTATTTCTCCATGAGAGCATTTGTCCTCCAAAGCAGAGATATGTGCATTAGCCTCAGATAAATCCACGGTCTTTTATTGTTTTCTGTAGATGTGTGGTTTTGAACATCTCATTTTGTTCACTGTACAAAGGAAAGAGCAGAGACAGATGGAGAAATCCAAACCTATCTTCTATGTGAAGAAAATGTATAACCAAGACTTAAGATTTCTGAGGGCTTGTTTGCTGCTTCTGTAGGTAATACACAAATTAACCTTTGACCCGAAGTGAGCAAGTGCACCATAGACTCATTGCAGTGGTAGGAAGTGATCTTTTCTCTGTTCACTAAAAGCACACCTACAGAAGGGCAATATTATATGAGATGGATTGGTGCTTGTCAAAGGGAGTAAAATCTCTTCCTCTCTTGTATCTCTGTTCTTGACTTGTGAGTGTACAGAGCAGAGAAGTGTACTTCCTATTTAATTAGAAAAACAAAAAGATCACCTGCTTTGTTAGTCCAGGACATGGTTTAATGGCCACATTGGTCTTAGGTTGGGCTTGATGATGTTAGTGTTATTTTCCCAACCGAAGGAAGTTGATGATCCTCTGTTTTCAGTCCATGTGATATATTACATGGAGTGGTACTTGGAATAAAGCTAAGAGGAACTCATACTGTTCAGTCTGCTCTTTTTGCAGATGAGGAATACTCAGCTGACCTAAGCATAAAAAGTTTGGGTTTTGATTATTTAATTAAAAAGAGCTCTTCAGAATTTACAGTACACAAACGTTTGCTGCCAAAGAGGAAGCATTTTTTGGAAGGTTGCTAATCCAATGGATTTTTGGAAGGTTGCTAATCAAAAGTGCCATGTGAATATTATCTTAATGGTTCTCACAATGGCAAGATGGAGAGGTATGAGAGATGCTTGGCAAAGAGAAAGTGGTTGAATATAGAGACTAAATGGAAAGAGGTTTGTTTTCATGGGGTTTGTGTGTGTCTTCCTTGTGTACCCTTTCTTGCACTGAAGTTGAGAACTTGGGGCTGGGAGGAGTATTTATATGTAGTTACCTTAATATGTGTTTACCCCACTGAAGGTACAAGAACATCTGTGATCTTGAAAAGTGCTACTGTCGCATCTTTTGAAGTGCAAAGTAGACTGCTTACAATTAATACATATGTGCAGCTTTTTGTGAGAGAGAGACAGATCCCTGGCAAGAAATAAATTTATTAATTTCGGAGACTTGCTTTTTCTTGCAGTCTTTTGGGTGTAATTTGGTGCATTTGTGACAGCATTTGGTTGCTTATACTTATAAACTGCTTAACTGGAAATGCAGTCAGCCAGCTGAAATTATCCTGAAGTCACTAAATATTGTGTAATGGTGGTGGTTTCTCTGAAGTTGTGACCTGTCTTGTCCTCACTGGTTAGTGTTTACCATGAGAGGTGCCTTCCCTTTTTCTGATCTCCTCCTTGCCTCTCTGTATAGAATATAATCTTACAGAATGAACCTAGAATGTAGGATACTTAGGCAACAGTTTGTTTGATTTCTCTCTGCCTGCAGGGCAAAACAATTCTGATTCACCTACTTGACTATAAGGTTTGACAAGCCAAATTCTGTGTATTCCACAAGGCAAGGAGTTGGGAGGTTGGTGGCAAAGCTATAGAAAAGAGACCAAGAAAACACAACCTTATGGTACACCCAACTTTCACCTCTGTTGTCTTTTAGTGTAATTTTGGACTTCTTCGTGCCTGAACTCAGAAAACAGCTTAGGAAATAGCTTGAATACTTATTCTTCCCTCTTGCTGAAGAGAAGAGGTGGTTATTTGGTTTGCTTTTGGTTTTTTGATTGGTTGGTTGGTTTGGATTTTTTGGTGTTTTCTTTTTGGTTGTGCATATGTGGGGTTTTTGTTTATTCTTCCAGCTTTTTGAGTCATACTGAATATGTGTTACATTTCTTGTTTGCTGGTTTGGTTTTTTTATCCTTCTAGCATTGCGCTTTGAGGTGCGGAATCAAAGTACATGAGATAGTTTCCTCTCTCGGGAACTTTTTTGTGTTATGCTATTCTGTGTATATTTGAGACAAAAATGGCTCATAGTAGCAGCCATCTCCAGTTCATATGACTGATCTAATAATATTGGCCAAAGCAGTTTCAGTGAAAGTCCTCCTGGACACAGATGTTTTGTGATAAAATATTTGTACCTGTAGCTCCATGAGTGTTTATGAAACAAGTAACTTTTGCCTGTCTATAGTTAAACTGTCACTGAGTCTTGAGTGGGATATATAAAGACAACTAGGAGTCTTGAGCAGTGCATGGTAGCTGCTGAGAGGACAGTTCGCCTTTTTGTCTCTCTATCTGTGCCAAAGGTTTGTGTATTTTGGGGGTTTTCCCTTGCTGGCATTCCTACCTTGCTGCAGTGTTCATTATTTTTTTGGTGGGACTTTCTGCTATGGGCAGCTCCCTCTGCAGCACCTCATGTCTTCATCTGTGCCCTGAGGGCTCTTGTGGGGCCAGGCACAAGCAAGAGGAAATTAGTCACCAAGAGAGTATCCTGTGAGTCATAGAATCATAGAATGATTTGGAGTGGAAAGGATCTTAAAGATCATCCAGTTCCAACACCCCTGCCATGGGCAGGGACACCTTCCACAGACCAGTTCACTCAAGGCCTCATCCAACCTGGCCTTGAGCACCTCCAGGGAGGGGGCAAGCTGTTCTGTGCATTGATTTCTGCTGCATTTTGGTTTAACTGGTCAGAACCCCTTTCTGCATAGAGAGACATCTCTTGTGGTACAAGAGCACTGGAGGAAGACTAACTCATAGCTCATTTGGATGATAGCATGGTTGATAGCTTGGTTGGTAGCTTTGATGCCGGAGAAGATGGTGACATCTGCCCAGGGGTTCACTGTGGATGCCTGTATTAATGTACAACAGAGTCAGCAATTGATTTCTGGCTTGTATTTAAAAAGGGCAGATACTGCTAGAAACCATGTCTCGGTTTTTACCTCTTACTATTTCACAAGTTAACCTTAACCATGCTATTGGTGATAATTCCTGGGCTGTAATTACTAGAGCTGAGTTCTGATGGCTATTGAAGTCTCCCTTGACAAGATGCAAGTTGGGAGGAACTTAGCTTTAATTACTGGAATCTCTGATTGCCTCTAATTTCTCTGCTGGGGTCAGTTTCAAGCAGCTGTGGTGCCAATGCCTCAACTAGTTGGTTTGTTTTTTTTTTTTTTTTTTTAATTTTAATCTCCCGCAGGTGAAGTGTGTTGTAAAATAAAAACCATGAGGACAATAGTGTGGTTTTGATGCAATCTTTGCTTGCCAAACTCATCATCAGTCTGTTGAGATGAGGGGAAACTGAAAGTGGGGCTGAGGTGGATGGTTTGTGCATCTGAGGTGCATGGTTTGATCTGCATGAGGGTAGGGAGGCTCTACGGAGGGACTTGGATAGACTGGATCAATGGGCAAACATTAATAGGATGAGCTTCAGCAAAGCCAAATGCTGGGTCTTGCACTTCAGTCACAACAACCCCAAGCAATGCTACAGGCTTGGGGAAATGTGGCTAGGAAGTTGTTGAGCTGAAAGGGACCTGGGGATTCTAACTGACAAGAAATTGCATATGAGCAAGCAGTGTGCCCAGATGGCCAAGAAAGCCAATGGCATCCTGGCTGGGATTAGAAATGCTGTGTCCAGCAGGAGATGTTAGGAAGTTCTTTACAGTGAGGGAGATGAGACACTGGCACAGGTTGCCCAGGGATGTTGTAGATGCTTCCTCCCTGGAGGTATTCAAAGCTAGGTTAGCTGAGACCTTGAGCAACCTGATTTAGTGGGAGATGTCCCTGCCTATGATGGGGGGGCTGGAACTAGATAATCTTTGTGGTCCCTTCCAACCATTCTATGATTCCACATCCCGTGTGTTATAACATGCTACAAGGTTCTATTTGTATTTCTTGGTGTCCATCAGCTGATGGATGAAAAACTATGGGAAGTTTCCTCTGAAATAAAACCTTTTTAATGATTTTGATGATTAAAAACAGAGTTGGGGTGTTTTCTTTATTATTACTATTCTCTAGTATTCATTTCAGTGGTAAAACTTGGTGAATGTTGGCCACATGGAATTCCAGCTGTTTGATTTGTGTTTGTTCGTAGTGGTATGCATTGTTGAACTGCATATGTAGCTTTGTGGGAGAATTTATTGATTTGTTTTGTACATCTATGATTCCACCCAGGATTGAGGCGTTTGTTTACTTCATAGTGATCACAAATTCTCTATGTAGTACAGCTGTGTGCTTAAATGACACATGAAGTGCTCAGGGTGCAGAGGAAGCCAGGTCTTATTTAGAACTTCTACATCTCTACAAATCTAAGTAGATATCCATTCTCTAGAGGTTCAACATCTGCATGTGTAATGATGACTGCCCAGTCTCCAAAGTGAGCAGTTAGAAGACATCTCAGGCATCTTGCTTGAGAAAGGTTACGAATGTAGTCTTGTAGTATTACTTTCCAGGTATCGCTCTTTTTAGCCCATCAATGTTTATGCACGCATTTCCAGCTGATGTTTCTGTTCAGATGGCACTCTGACCTATGGCTGAATAATTCACAAGGGTTTGTTCCTCCCATGGAATGTCTGATGTGGACCTTCCTGAAGAAAATAATTTTCCCAGCAGGTTGCAACACTTCATTTTTGTTTGCTTATCATTGATAGATGCTATTCATGTTGGAGGCTTTATTTCCAGTAGAGTTTAAAAATTATTATTGAAGTTTTTGTTTTAATTGAGGGAAAGTTTGGGGATTTTTGCTTCAATTCTTACTAGGCCAGCCTGACCTGTTGCTCTTGGCTTAATATTTGGGACCTGCTCCTAAGCAGCATGGAGACTTTAGATGAGCCTTATAATACACCCCTCAAAGTGTATGCATGTGCTTCTGGAGATTAAAATGCTCTATTAAGGGACTGATTAAAACATAAAATTAAATTGCATATCATTCTTTTATTTCCAGGTTTAGATTAAATAAAATCTAATTTACCTATAATACTTTCTGCTTTCTATACTTCAGTGTCTTCCCATACGATCAGATGGAACTGCAAAGCTTAAACTGCAGCTGAACACACTGGTACATGAACAATGAGAATTAAATAGTGAAGTTGAGGTACCAGTCAATTAGAATAACATGAGACACTTATATGATATTTCTTTAATAATAAGTAATACATTTATATGATAAATACCTTCTATTTTGCACTACAGTGGCAATTAAGGAGGAAAGAAACGTTCTGTTCTAGATGGAGAACTGGAGTGAATTGTGATGATTTAACTAGTGAAATTATACAGAAGAAACTGGTTTGGAACTATTTTCGAGAAACAGAATTCCCAAATTGTTGTAATGCTTCAGTGTCTTTCTTACTGTGTGGATCAAATGTCCTGTTCAAAGAGGTTCCTGGCTGTTATTCATTACCTTATGAGTTTGCATGTTCTAGTTTTAAAGTTTCAAATCTTACTGATCAGGCCATCAAGAGGGACTGTTAAGCAATTCTGAAGGTGCAGAGTGGTCTTGAAATGAGCACTGAGGGATTCTACTGCATATACTGATAATGCAAATTTTACTGGATGTCTGTGTCTCTCTCTATATATGTAAAGGAAAACGAACTCCACTGAGCATATTCTGCTGACAGTTGTGAACTTGTACTTTGTTATTCATTTTGGGACTCATTCCATCATATTAAAGACTTTGGGTAAACTATTATTGGGTCTAAAGCTTTGTGTCAGGTCACTTTTACAATGGGCTTCAGGGATCATAGGACCCAGTGTGCAGCCATTCAGTTTGTAGGCAGGAGGACCCTGTCCCTTGTGGTTCTTGTTGCAGTATTCTTAGATGAAAGATAATTACTCCATTTACTAAAGTTTATTCCTCTCAGGCCACTATTTTCTTCCTTTTTTTGGCTATGTATTTAGCAAGTTGGTGTCCAAATTTGTCACGTGCTTAAAATCAGCCAAGGAACCAAATTGAGGCTTTTTTTCCCTTAAATTCAAGAATGTCCTTGAAGCCTCGGGGCTTTGCAATAGAGAGTTCTGAGTAGAAATGGATGAGTTTTTCTCTGGTTCTGCTCTATCTTTCAGCAAATGTTTCATTTCCTCCCACTTCAGGTAGGAAATGGGGTGTATCCGACAATGAGTGGGAAAGAGCAGCAGAGCTGGAGAAAATAGTTCTGAAAAGCATTTGAGGATCATTTTTTAGCTACTCAAGTATTCAGAATATTATGTGTTTTTTTTTTTTCAGAAGATGGCTTTTGTTGTCTCTAGGGAATAGACTAATTTTGTAAAGCAAAATCATTGAGGCAGAAATTTATGGGAGACCTGATTTATGCAATGGACTTCAGACTGTCAGGGAGAGGGGAATGGAAACCACTGGCTTACAGAAATGTTCATTATGTTTCTCACTCATGTCTGCCTCCAGTGAAATCATAGAATTGTTTCAGTTGGAAAAGGCCTTCAACATCACTGAGTCAAATCATTCTCTAACAAGTCTGCTAATAAGCCATGTCCCTCAGCTTCATATCTCTGTCTTCTAAATGCGTCAAAGGATGGGGATTCACCTACCTCCCAGTGAAGCTGTTCCAGAGATTGAGAACTTTTTCAGTGAAGAAATTTCTTCTAATGTCCAACCTAAAACTCCCCTGGTGCCATTTGAGGCTATTTCCACTTTTCCTATTGTTAGTTACTAGGGAGAAGAGATCGACCCCCACCTCAGCCCAACCTTCTTTCAGGGAGTTGTGGAGACCAGTGAGGTCTCTCCTCAGCCTCCTCTTCTCCAGACTAACCAACCCCAGCTCCCTCAGCTGCTGCTCACTAGCCCTGCTCTCCAGACCCTGCAGCAGCTGGGTTGCCCTTCTCTGGATGTGGTCCAGGACCTCAGTGACTTTTTTGGAGTGAGGAGCCCAAAACCAAGCCCAGTCTTTGAGATACAGAGTACAGGGGAATGGTTATATGAATGTTTGTCTAGATCTCTGTCTCAGGGCTATATATCACTGGAATACAATGATAGTGGAAGTTCTTGCATAGAAACAAGACTTGCAAATTCAGGATGGGATATTCTTCAACAGATACAGATCACGAATCTACCCAAGGGCTGAAACCTCTTTGCTGTAAGGACAGGCTGAGAGTTGGGGTTGTTTGGTCTGGAAAATAGAGGGCTCCAGGGTTCTCAGTAACTAAAGGTGCCTATCAAAAAGGTGAGGCTGATATTTTTAGTATGGTCTGTTGTGACAGGACAGGAAGAGATATTTTAAAATAAGAGGGGAGGTTCAGACTGTAAGACATTTCTTCTTGCTTGCTAATGAAGATGATGAAACACTGACCTAGGTTGACCAAGAGGTGGCAGGTGCCCCATCCCTGGAACCATTCCTGTTAAGTAGACTGAGGCTCTGAGAAACCTGCTGTAGTTGCAGATTTCCCTGCAGGGGCGGCTGGACTAGATGACCTTTAATGTTCCCTTCCAGATCAATCCGTTCTGTGATTTTTAATGCTACCCTTTTGTGTCTCCACAAGGAGTTGTTTTACCATCCACATTCCCAAGCAACAACAGCAATCCCTTGATACCCTAGTTCTCGTAACCATAAAGAGAAGCAATCAGATGCACCCAAGATCGGCTTTCCTAGAACAAACACTAAAGAAATTGCGTGCATAGAGCAGAGAAAAAGGAGAAGCAAAATGCTACCTCAGATTTGTACGTGAATCTGCAGAAGAAGTTGCTTATGCCAGCCTTCAGAACCACACTGAAGCTAAGCTGTTGCCACCACCATGACTCCTCAGATCTGGTCTGTGAAAGAATTTTGCCCTCAGGGAACGCTATACAGCAATAGATGGACCATGCCCTTTTACCATAGCCACCCTCCTCTTCAAAAACCATTTGCTTTAACAAGAGGTGATGAGTGCAAAGGCCATGCAGAAGGTTAGATGAGGAAGCAGTGCTCTTGGGAGGCAAAGGGGTGTATTTAGATAGACTGGTAAGGAAAAAAGGTAGGGTTAGAATCAACATTTAATAAAGCATTTCATAAAACAAATCCAAACTCCTGCCACATGGACATATGACATGTAATTGAATGGAAATTGGTCAGAGCTGCTGAAATATCACAGCGGCGATGGAATTATTTTCTGACAGAATACTTATCTAGTGAGAACACTCCCTGCCTTTGTATACCAATTACTGTTAGGATGCATTTCCCAAAGTGCCACCAGAAGGTAATTCACCACCCTGGGAAGCCAAATGTCTGTTATGTCATTAATGAGAGGCAGAAGTGTTTGTCAGAAACTTGGGTTTAATTCAATAGATAACAGCCAGAAAAAAGTCTGATTGATACTGTTAGCTACTAAATTAATCATCTAGCATGATTTAATAATATTTAATAGCAGAAAGATTATTTAATTCCTGTGGGTGAGCAAACTACTGGAAGAAAGATTCCTCCCCTTGATTACAGAGCTCTAGCAGGGTGATGTATTAGTAGCTGCTTCAGTACCCATTTGCTGCTGGGCAGAAAGACAGAGGCAGAGATCTGCTAGCTTTAAGAGCACAGGGCTTCCAGTAGTTCTTTGTGTGATCATTTTTCTGGCTAAAACCAGGCTGGCTGACGAGGCCCAAAGAGTAGTGGGGAATGGAGTTAAATCTGATTGGCAGCTAGGAACCAATAGTGCTCCCCAGGGCTCAGTACTGGGGTCAGTTCTCTTTAACATCTCTATCAGTGATCTGGACAAAGGGGATTGAGGCACCCTCAGTAAGTTTGCAGATAGCACTAAGCTGGGTTGCAGTGTTGATCTGCCTGAGGGTAAGAAGGCTCTGAACATGGATCTGGCCAGGCTGGATTGATAGGCTCAGGCCAATTAGATGAGGTTCAGCATGGCCAAGTCCTGGGTTCTGCACACAGGTCATAACAACTCCATGAATGCTACAGGCTTGTAGCAGAGTAACTGGAAAGCTGCCCAGTGAGAAAGGACTGGGAATGCTGCTCAGCAGATGATTGAGGATGAGCCAGCAGTGTGCCCAGGTGCCCAAGACCAACAGCATCAGGGCCTGAATCAACAATAGTGTGACCAGCAGGACAATGGTAGTGATTGTCTCCCTGTACTCCTCAGAAAGGAAACAGGCAAATTGGTCACAAGTGACATAGAAAAGGCTGAGGTTTTCAATGACTACTTTACCTCAGCCTACACTGCAAGGGCCTCCAGCCATGCTCCTGGAGTCATGGAAGAAAATGGTAGAGACTGGAAGGAAAAGCTGCCCATCATAAGTGAAGATCAGGTTCATGATTCTATGATCACCTGAAGAACTTGAAAGTGTTCAAGTCCATGGGTTCCAACAGGATACACCCACGGGTACTGAGAGAACTGGCAGATGAGGTTGCTAAACCCCTCTCTGTTATATCCCAAAAGTCCTGGCAGTCTGGTGAAGTCCCCACTGACTGGAAAAGGGGAAACATAACTCCCATTTTCAAAAATGGTAGGAAGGAGGACCTGGGGAACTACAAGCCAGTCAGTCTCACCTCTGTGCCTGGTAAGATCATGGAGCAGATTCTCCTGGAGGCACTACTGAGATAGGAGAATAGTGAAGAGGTGATTGGGTCCAATCAGCATGGCTTCACCAAGGGCAGATCCTGCCTGAGAAACCTGGTGGCCTTCTGTGAACAGGTCAGAACATTAATAGATGAGCAACTGATATAATTTACCTGCAGCTGAGCAAAGCCTTTGACACTGTCCCACACCACATCCTGGTCTCCAAGCTGGTGACACATGTGTTTGATGGGTGGACCACCAGATGGATAAAGAACTGGCTTGATGGCTGAACCCAAAGAGTAGTTGTCAATGGCTCAATGTCCAAGTGGAGTCCCTCAGAGATAAGTCCTGGGATCAGTCTTGTTCAAAATCTTTGTGGGCGACATGGACAGGGGCATTGAGTGCACCCTCAGAAAGTTTGCTGGTGACACCAAGCAGTGTGGTGCAGCAGACACACTGCATCTGGGTGGAGGCAATCTGATGCACAAATCCAGGCTGGGCAGTGACTGTCTGGAGAGTAGCCCTGAGGAGAGGGACTTGGGGCTGCTGGTGGATGAGAAGCTCAACATGAGCCAGCAGTGTGCACTTGCAGCCCAGAAAGCCACCCAGATCCTGGGCTGCAGCAGGACAAGAGTGGCCAGCAGGTCAAGGGAGATGATTCTCCCTCTCTACTCCGCCCTGGTGAGACCCCACCTGGAGTACTGTGTTCAGTTCTGGAGCCCCTCTTACAAGAGGGATGTGGACATGCTGAAGCGTGTCCAGAGAAAGGCCATGAGGATGATCAGAGGGCTGGAGCACCTCTCCTATGAGGAGAGAATGAAAGAGTTGGGGCTGTTCAGTTTGGAGAAGAGGAGGCTCTCAGGTGACCTTATTGTGGTCTTCCAGTATCTGAAGGGGGCCTACAAAAAAGCTGGGGAGGGACTTTTTAGGCTATCAGGTAGTGACAGGACTAGGGGAAATGGGGTAAAGCTGGGATGGAGAGATTGAGATTGAATGTGAGGAGGAAGTTTTTCACCATGAGAGTGGTGAGGCCCTGGAATGGGTTGCCCAGGGAGGTGGCTGGGGCTGCTTCTCTGGAGGTGTTTAAGGCCAGGCTGGATGAGGCTCTCTCCAGCCTGATCTAAGGTAGGGTGTCCCTGCCTATGGCAGGGGGGTTGGATCTAGATGATCCTTATCGTCCCTTCCAACCCTGACTGATTCTATGATTCTACTCAGCACTAGTGAGACCACAGCTTGAGTACTGGGTTAGATTGGATATTAGGAAAAATTTCTTTGCCTGACCACTCTTGCAGCATTGGAACAGGCTGTGCAGGGAGGTTGTGGAAGTCACCATCCCTGGAGGTCTTTGAGAAACCTGTAGGAGTGGCATATCAGGACATAGTTTAATGAGCATGTGGTGATGTCGAGTTGACAGCGGGACTTGATGGACTTTAGAGGTCTTTTCCAACCTTAATGATTTTATAATATATTGTAGTTATACTTCCCTTTGCATTTCCATTTCTGTAAATGATCTCTTATCTATCTGAAAGCTGCAGTGCTGTCTGTGCTACTTGAAGATTAGAAGAAATGGAAGAGCAATTTCTCAGGGAAAGTTTAGAGAGGTGAGTTAATGGGAGAGGTATGTTGCCAGCAAGAGAAATGAGCTGGTGTTTATGCAGGGCTGGGGCAGAAGCACACAAGGATGTAACAACTGACTCCTGACCTAAATTAAGGTCACCTTTGTAAGACCACAGAGAAGCTACAGCTAGCAAAAACACCCAGCTCTGCAAAAACTACTGGCAAAGATTGAGATGTGAGGCAGTGTTTCTGTCCTGCTCACCATTTGACACATCAGTGCAGCAGCAAAAAGTGCAGAGCTGAAAGAACTGAGCTGTGGATGTTGTATGAATACTAGCAAGGTGGTTGAGTCCCTGTACCTGGAAGTGTTCAAGAAATGTGTGGACATGGCATTCTTGGACATGGTTTAGTGGGGATGGTGGTCTTAGGTTGAAGGTTGGGCTGGATAATCTTAGAGGTCTTTTCAAACCAAAACAATTCTATGTTTCTTTAACCAATAGCAAACAACTAATGGCAGTTGTGTTGTGGTTTGTAGTGACAGTGTTATGGTGACAGTTTCTCTTTTCGTGAATGGGCTTTATAAAAAAAAATATTTTTCGGTTTGTTTGGATTAAAATCAAGAGATAGAGAAACATTTTGTTTATCTTCCCAACCAGTCCCACATTTTTCTCCCACTGTTAAGATTCCATGAAATTCAGGCAAAATTCATCAGAGATCTAACTTCAGACATATAAATACTTTATCTGTAAAGAATAAGTAGGCTAAGGCCCTCAGCCTCAAAGAGGAATGAAGGAACAGAAATGTGATGGACATCTATAACCATAACTCAGGGTAGATAGTTTCTTCTCTTCCAATGAAACCGTGGAGGCTTCATCATGTGAAAATAGTTGCTGCAATTTTCCCTGTAGTATCTTTTTACTTTATTTTGTGTTCCTGGTGATCTTCTGCTGGGGTGAGATAGTGAGAAAGTCTGACCTTGGTTCTCACGGGTTGAGAAAAGAGGCCTGGCATAGACCTCTGGTTTTCTCATAACATGGTAGTTAACTCCAACAGAGTAAGAGATAGAGAAACATCTGGGTTAGAGAATAACAACTTGTTGCATGTTAATGAATGGGATTGTGCTTAATTATACTGACCAACTAGTTGGGATGGACAGGGTCCATCAGAACTTACGTTGCTGAATCAGAATTGGACACATTTGCCTTCGCTAATGAGCTAACAGTATAAGAGTATGATCTTGTCTCTAATAAATGTTCAACCTATTATTCACCACGTTGGTGTGTCTGCGTTTTTCCGGCCCTGAATGAGATAAGACGAGCCCAGCAATCTTCCAATTGATTATTTTCTTTAGAGACAAAGCAACTATGCCTTATCAGCCATAGCTTTGTCTAGACTGACAACCTTTTGTTTTCATAAGATGAACCCAAAATTTAATAGGGACTTTAATTCTGCTAAGGTGATTTCTGGTGCATTGGGGACATCTGTTTGTTTTTTGCCATTTATCACAGAATGGTTTGGGTTGGAAGGGACCTTAAAGATCATCTACTTCCAGTCTCCCTGCCAGGAAGGGGGAATCCCTCATCCTATCACTACAAGCCCTTTTAAAAAGTCTGTTCCCAGGTTTCTTGTAGGCCCCTTTCAGGTACTGGAGAGTTCCACTAAGGTGTCCCTGGAGCCTTCTCTTCTCCAGGCTGAACAGCCCCAACTTTCTCATTCTGTCCCTACAGGGGAGGTGTTCCTGCCCTCTGATCACCTTTGTGATTTCTTCTGGACCTTCTCTAATGCTTCCACGTCCTTCTTGTGTTGAGTGCCCTGTAACTGGACACAAGACTCCATGTAGGGTCTCATGAGAGCAGAGTAATAGGGGAGAATCATAGAATCATAGAATGGTCTAGGTTGGAAGAGACCTCTAAGATCATCCAGTTCCAACCCCCCACCATAGGCAGGGACACCTCCCACTAGATCAGGGCGCTCAAGACCTCATCGAGCCTGGCCTTGAACACATCCAGGGAGGGAGCAGACACAACCTCCCTGGGCAACCTGTTCCAGTGCCTCACCACCCTCACTGTGAAGAATTTCTTCCTAACATCCCGTTCAAATCTCCCCTTCGCCAATTTGAACCCATTCCCCCTCGTCCTGTCATTACAAGACCTTGTGAACAGCCCCTCCCCAGCCCTCCTGTAGGCCCCCCTCAGATACTGGTAGGCTGCTATAAGGTCTCCCCGAAGCCTTCTCTTCTCCAGGCTGAAAAGCCCCAACTCTCTCAGCCTGTCCTCATAGCAGAGGTGCTCCAGCCCTCTGATCATCTTCGTGGCCCTCCTCTGAACTCTCTCCAACAGTTCCATGTCCTTCTTGTGCTGGGGGCTCCAGAATTGCACACAGTATTCTAGGTGGGGTCTGACAAGAGTAAAGGGGGAGAATCACCTCCCTTGCCCTGCTGGTAATGCCTCTCTTAATGCAGCCCAGGACACGGTTGGCTGTCTGAGCCGCGTGTGCACACTGCAGGCTCATGTTGAGCTTCTCATCCACCCAGACCCCCAGGTCCTTTTCCTCAGAGTCACCTCTCTTGGTGTCCTGTTCTTTTCATATAGCCCATGACACGGTTGCCTTCTGGGCACTATTGGCTTGCGGTGAATATTTCATCAGTTGACACCCCCAATTCCTCCTCTGAACATTTACATGGTATGAAACCCTGTTCTCTTAGGAATCTAAGAAAAAGAGCATTATTGATTATCCTGCTGTGAGATTGACAGTGGTGTGTGTAGATAGTAGGTTCCTACCTCTTTACTGTCTTCTGTTGGACTGCCCTGTGCTTATTTAGTATTTGGGAAGAGCAAAGAGAACATGGAAAGGAAAGGTGCAATGTGGATTTTGTTAGATTTTAGTTTCAGAAAAAAAACTCCAAAAAACAACAAAACCAGAATCACAGAAACATTCAGGCTGGAAAAGACCCTTGGGATCATCAAGTCCAACTCATAACCCTGCTCTACAAAGTTCATCCCTAAACCATATCCCAGAGCATTGCATGCAGATGACTTTTAGACACATCCAAGGTTGGTGACTCAACCACTTCTTTGGGCTGCCTATTCCATGTCTGACCACCCATTCTGTGGAAAAAAAAGAAATTCCTAATATCCAGTATAACACTAACATGCTACAGCTGGAGACTGTTCCTTCTTGTTGTATTGTTAATTACCTATGAGGAGAGACCAGTACCAACCTCTCCAAAGCATCCTTTCAGGTAGTTGCAGAGATGGACATTGATGAACTTTAATCTGCTAATGAGAGCTCAAAACTCTCCCACATTTTCAATACAGAAAGGCAGCAAACTGAACGTGCTCCTTGATTGTATGTTTGAAGTACTTACATTCTGTCAGAACTTACCTGGTTCCTCTAGTGAAAAAATACTTGAAAAATAGTGAGGAAATCTACAGGATTTGTTTTGAGGCTCACAGGTACAAATGGATATCTTTCATCCTACTGTTTTTCTGTAGCAACATGTTGGGAATACAAAGATCTGTGCTATGAGATACCTGCTGCTCCAGGAAATATTTCGAGGAAAACCACTTAGCAATATGTATCTTGAGTGTTCCTCACCAATCTGCACTGGCAAGGCTCAGGAGCTCTCAATCAAGCCTCACTTCTGCTAACTGTTTATTGCAGTTTCTTGTGACCTTGGTGTACTCATAGATAGGCAAGATAAGAAGTCCGCAGGCAACTTTGAGACCATGTTCTGAGTTATATTGAAATGAGCATTCAAGCATAGAGGAAGCCAAGAATTGTAGAAGTAAAGCAAACAATTTTGCTTTATTTTGTAAACAGGTAATAAATATATTTATGGTAAAGGTAAGAGGTTCTTACCTGTAGAATAAGCTTTGCAGTAGCCAGTTGATGCTGAAAGGTGCTTTCGTACTTACCTCCCGTGAAGTAATCATTCTATTTGAATTACTTTTTCAGCAATCACAGCATTTTTTGTGTATTTTGCTGTTCAGCTGCTTCTTGTGGTTGCATTTGTTAATGATAAACTGAATTAGAATATAATTTGAAAGTCACAGCACATTTGACATTGATTTCCTTTTAAAGATTGTACAAAACTTTCACATATAACAGGAGCAGACTTGATGTCCTGCCACAAACGAAAACTACTCTGTGCTTCAGATTTGCATTTTAGATATTGTGAACAAAATTCTGGTGGGTAAAGTGGAAGCATAAGATTAGTTTTCAGCATCTTCCAGTTGCACAAGTGAGTGAAATTAGGAGTGTGGTGGTGGTGTTTGTGAAGTGTTTTTGCATAATGAGGAGGGAGTGAGTGAATTATTGGTAGAGGAGATAGTAATGATCCAGCTCATGAAGGCTTTGCTCACAGGAATACTTTCATGAAATGCTCCAGCAGATTACTAAATCCTTCAGCTGCCTTTTCCAGACCAGTTCTGTTTGTGTTCTTCGGGGAGGAATTTGACTCCTGTTTCTTGCCCTCTCCCTCCAATTTGACATTTATGCCAAATCAATTTATTGCATGGCAGAGCCTGCAAACAATGCCTTGCAAAGTACTAAAGATCCAATAGATGTCAAGAAGACCTTTTGTGTTTATATCCTAAATGGACTGTCAGTTGATCATTTGATTGGGGTGTAGCTTATTCCCTTTAATCTCTTGCAAATACATTCTGGTGACAATTGCAGCACTCTGAGCTTGTCTGAACTGCTGCTTCCTTCACCTTTATAAATAGCTGCCTGTTCTTTGGGTCCTATTTTTCCTAAAGATAGTGATCTCACTTGGACCTGTTTGATTAATACAGTGGCAAGTCTCCATAACTTCTGGTAATTGGATTGACATTGAAGGCCTTTCTGTGTTGGTGATCTTCTAGGAGAAAAAAAGTGGCCAGTGTCATCCTGGCCTAGATCAGGAATTGTGCTACTACCGGGAGTAGGTAAGTGGTCATGCTGCTGTACTCAACACTGGTGAGGCTGTACCTCCAATCCTGGCTTCAGTTTTGGGCCCTTTCACATAGGACATTGAGGTTTTGGAGCCAATCCAGAAAAGGGCAAAAAAGCTGCTGCAGAGTCTGGAGAGCAGGGCTGGTGAGGAGCAGCTGAGGGAGCTGGGGTTGTTTACTCTGGAGAAGAGAAGGCTGAAAGAAGACTTCATTGCTCTCCACAACTCCTTGAAAGGAGGTTAGACTGAGATGGTGGTTGGTCTCTTCTCCTTTAGTATCAGGTGATAGAATGAGAGAAAATGGCCTGAAATTGTACTGGGGGGAGGTATAGATTGGAGACAAGGAACAACTTAATTTCTGCAACAGTGGTCCAGGATTGCAAAAATCTGCTCAGAAAGGTGGTGGAGTCACTGTCCCTGGAGGCTTTCAAGAACGGGGTGAGCACAGAGCTTATGAAAAAGGTTTAATGGCCATGGTGATATTAGGCTGATAGTTTAACTCAATGATCTTAGAGGTTTTTTCCAACTGAAACAATCCTATGATTTTGTGATGATAAACACCAATTTCTATGAAGTTCAGCTTGAGGGAACAGAAGGGAATGGGAGGAATTTATATGAATTGGTTGAAGTTGGAACATAAGACCAGGATTTGGGATTTTGGTGAAAAACAGTAAGATGTGTTAAGTTCAGCAAATAGTGTTGGGAAAGTTTTGTGCTATATTAAGCAGGTTAATTCTCAGAATTTTTGTACACCGTACATACTCTTCTGGGATGATGCTGGCAGTTCTTTACTTGAGGCCAATTCTGAATTTAAAGTGATCAGAAGCCTGATTTCTCTACAAAAAATGTAAAATATTTTCCCCAAAGTACAGAACCACAGAATGCATTGGGTTGAAATGGACCCTCAAAGGTCATCTTGTCCAACCTCCTTGCAGTCAGCAGGAACATCTCCCATTAGGTCAGGTTTACTCAGGGCCCCATCAAATTTGACCTTGAATGTCTCCAGGGATGGGACCTCAACCACATCTCTGGGTAGCCTTTTTCTCCTAATGACCACTCTACACCTAACCTGGTCTAGTTTCAAACCATTGCCCCTTGTCCTGTTGCTAAAAGCCCATATAAACAGTCCTCCAGCTTTCCTGTAGGTCCCCTTCAGATGTTAAATATTGAATATCAGATATGTCAGATATTGAAATGTTGAAGAGGACAAACCAAGAGCACTAATCTCTTATTTCAAAAGGATCCTTCAAGAGGACCATAGCACAGAAAACTGAGCTATCCTTGCATAACTTTTCAGCCCCCAGGTTTTTTCTGCTGGGACAGCTGCTGAACCAGACATTTCAATCTGCCTGCATCAGATGTGTTTTCAGCTATACGTAGTGCTTATAATTTCATTCTAAGTGATGCCTTTAAGTAGAGACATTTGCATTTTTGCGCCTCTGCATTTGTTCTGAGAAAGGTGTAAATGATGGTTAAAGCTTTGGGTAAATGGTGCATGCATGAAAGATCGAAGAAGAAATTCAGCAGAACTTTGAAAACACTCAAATTGCAGGAGTGTAGAAGGCTTTCTATTAAGATATCTTAAAAGATTAGTTTCAAAAAACAGAAAAATATTGGTTAGAGATGGTCTTCAAAATGATTGATGGCTACCTTTCTTAACTGAGCCTGCTTATCAGGGATGTTTTGAAGAGTTGCTGACTTCCCTTCCAAGGGAGTTTCCCATGTTAGAGGCCTGTGAGGAAGGTTAGCCAAAACTGAGTTTGGATTTCAATGTGAAGTTCAAAGCATTACAGAATTACACAAAATCACAGAATGGTGGAGGTTGGAAGGGACCTCTGGAGTCCAACACTCCTATCCAGTCAGGGTCACCTAGAGAAGGTCACAAAGGCACTCAGTCTAGTTTTGAATTTTTCCAGAGAAGGAGATTCCACTACCTTCTGGCCAGCCTGTTCCAGTGGTCTGTCACTCTTAATTTTTTTTTTTTTTTTTTTTTCCCTTACTTTCTTTCCTTCTTTTCCTCAAAAAAAAAAAAAAAGAGATCCAGGAGTGAAGTGACACAAGTACGCAACACCATCAGTCTAATTGCACTTTGGAAACTCTAAAATCCTGATCTCAGCAAGCTTAAAACCATCTAATGCCTTCAAGATGCAATTTATGAGGGAATACTGTTCACCAAAAATGGGTGAAGGCTGTACAGAAACATTCATGTCAATGCTGTGATGTCCTCTATTTGGTTGTGCCACCTAAGGTTAACTGTATCCTCAGGACAAGTTGCAGTGCTTTGTCGTGGGTCCTGTTTTGTATAATTTCTGATGTCTCTGTTGGTACAACATTCATACAGCTTTTGTTGTGGTTCTGATGCCTTGCCTGCAAGACAAAGCTCATTATTATTACAACAATATCTCTTCAAAGAGATAATTTTTACAACTTTTTCTTTTGGGGAGGACTACCTAGCATCAAAGTTGTGGAAATTAGGAGCTAGCTCCAGGAAAATGTTCATGTTACTGCTCTTTGTGTTCAGAGCAGAACACAGCTTGCTCAACAAATAAGCCCTGGCACCAAAGCAGCAGTTTTTCTTGTGAGGAGGCAGGCTAGGTCTCTGGGGAGCTGCAAATGATTCTAATTCTTGTAGCTACCTGTAAGCCAAGAAAAGGCCTTCACAGTTGCTTTCCAGTCTGTCTGTTCATGTGTGCCCAGGAGAAGTGCTGGGCTATTTGCATTTTAGCAGCTTTTGACTTGTTCTTGAAATACATTGACCTGTTCAGATGACAGTCTTCTTCAAATTTCAAGAGCGCTGCTAATGAAGTATCACAAGACCTTCTTTGGTGGATGTGGCTATGCCAGGCACTGGAGGTTAGAGAAGAATTTGCAATGCCAGTAGTCCTGCCCTCTGTTCTTGAGGCAGAGAGCAGCGCTCCAGCCTTGAGAAGTCTACCATCAGAGAGAGCTGCTGCTCAACACTGCCAGGGAAATCCTCTTGGGAAAAACAGTATCAAAAATAAGACATTACTCTGGAGAAGGAAAGCAGACAGAATTGTCACCACCTTACTCCAGTAGCTCGTTAAAGGAGAAAATGGCAATATGACTTTCATACAGGAGCCACCTGTGACACAAAGCCAGCAGTGCTCTCTGGAGAGCAGGCATACATATCATAGGGTGGTTTAGGTTGGAAGGGACCTTAAAGATTGTTCTAGGCCAGTGCAAGCATGAGGCCTGTGCAAGACAGAGGACCATAAACAAGAGACCAAAAAAGCCCAATGACCAAGAAGGTCATAGCCAAAGAAATGTCCAAAAAATACCTCATCACCCTTGCGGTGACTCCTTTTATCCCATTGTACAAACAATGCGTTAACGTAATCTAGGTGAGCACAGCCCACTCATTAATATACATTATAACCTGGTTTTCCCTGGCCAGTTGTCCCACTATCTTTTACTCCCCCATGGGAGCTGTGGGAACAAATGTTGAGCTATTCATTATTTTTCTCTGCATTCCTACAACAGGCTTTTTCAGCTGGCACTTCATTCCATGCTACTTTCACTTCAGTACTGACACCTGAGCTTACTTCACCCATACAGTAAAATCTTTGGGCAAGTAAACCTGGTCTGTTACCTGCACCTGGAGCATTGTGTCCAGTTCTGGGACCTCCAACAGAAGAAATACATTGATGATTTGTTTTGGGTTTAAGCTAGTTACTCCTGAGCCCAAAAGCCCAATAAATACTCAGTCCAGTTTGGAAGTAAAATAGATATAAAACTTTAACAATAAATAGGAGGTAAAGAGTTTTTTTACAGAAGGTGAGAAGAAAGGGGAACCAGAATGCAGGGTATGGGGGAATGAGGAGAAAGTTATAGAGAGGCTGGGGAGAAGGGGAAGAAAGGGAACAAAATACACAAAATAGAAATACGACCCATGGAAGGCAATTGAGTCCGAATGCTGGGATGGATGATTTTGATGTTGGATGATGAATGAAAAGCTGGATGCAGGCTTTCTTTATGAGGAAATGCAGTTAGTCAAGAGTTCCAAATAAAATGGTGGTACTCCTCCACATGTTGGCTGAGAGCATGTGGTGGTCTAGCAGCAGGAGTTGCTCAGGCAGTCAAAGCAAGAGCAGCCAAGATGTCTCCCCTTTTATAGCAAAGTCCTTAGCAGGAAGTGGGAGGGGCTAACCAGGACACCTGGAGAAAGGTCAGACCACCCCTTTGGAGGAGTTAGAGGGCTCCAAGTGAGGCTTAACCCTTTACATGATTGTTAGAATAACTGTAGAGGAGGCCACCAGGATAATCAGAAGGCTGGAGCACGTCCCTTGTGGGGACAGTCTGGGAGAGTTGGGGCTCTTCAGCCAGCAGAAGAGAAGTCTCTGACAAGACCTTAGAGTAGCATTACAGTTCCCTACAAGAAACCTGGGGAGGGACCCAGCAGTGCAGATGGGGTCTCAGCAGAGTGGTAGAATTTCCTCCCTCCATCTGCTGCCTAAACTCCTGCATATGCAGCCTAGGACACAATTGGGTCATGTCTGGCTTTTCATAATGTTGAGGAGCTCTAGAAGGTGATATGGTTAGATAGAGATGGGAAGTGATTGCAGCTTCCGTGAAGACTTCTAAAAGGGTAGAGTAAATATGTAAAAACACTACTAAATGCTTCACTGGCTCCTTTCCCTCATGGCCAACAAATACAGAAATCAATCAGAGTACAATCAGAACAAGTAATTATGCTCTTATCACCTATGAAGAAGTAATAAGAGGGATTTTTGAAGCCGAAGGTCCCCCCAAAATACTTGGAAGGAAGGTCATAGAGCAGAGGAGTGAAAGAGTACTTGAGAATTGATAAACATATCCATCAAATCAGTCAAATACAGAACAGCTTGGAGAGTAGAGGCATGCATGAGAGAACACCAAGAAGATGTGGAGGTTTGGAGGAGGCTGTATAGGAGTGGTGATGAAAAGCAAATTTGACATGCAGAAGGAGCACTTGACAGAATGAAGGATGTGGAAGAAGATAAGATAGGATTCCTTTGGCTTTTGAGTTGCTGCTCCATAGGAATAGAAGGAACATGAAGGACAGGCCTAGAGAGGATAAGCAAAAGTAACACTTTGAAGGGCTTGAAATGCAGAGTGGGTAATTGACAGGAGGTATGTGGTTAAAATAGTGGACCTCTTGTGTTAGCAGACTCTCAAATCCAACTGTCTGGAGGGAACCTTGGATCCTGGTAGACAGTAAGTTCTCAGTGAGAGAGCAATGTGCCCTTATGGCCAAGAAGGCCAGTGGCATCCTGGGGTGCATTCAAAAGAGTACAGCCAGTATGTTAACACAGGTTCTTCTGCCCATCTATTGTGCCCTGCTGAGACCACATCTAAAGGATTGTGTCCTATTCTGGGCTCTCTCATATATGCTAGAGAGTGTCCAATGGAGCGACTGAAACCTCTGTCTGATGAGGAAATGCTGAGAGACCTGGGGCTCTTTAGCCTGGAGAAAAGCAGCCTGAGAGGAGGTCTTATTAAATTCTGCTTCAATGTGAGGGAGAAAATCCTACTGTAAGGGTGCTGGAGCCCTGGAGCAGGCTGCCCAGGGAAATTGTGAGTCTCTTTCTCTAAAGACTATCAGGACACATCTGGGTGTGTTCCTGTGTGACCTGCCCTAGATGATCCTGCTTTGGAATGGGATTTGGACTTGATGGTCTCTGAATATCCCTTCTGATCCCTTCCAATCCCTAGAGAAGGAGGTCCTGAGGATCTCAATGGCATTGAGGAAGGAAGGCAGGAAGCTGGAACAGAATTGTTCATCTGTACGGTAACAAGATGTGATAAGCTTTTGGAGGACTTCGTGATGCTCTTGTCCCATTTATGCCAATAACTGCTTATAGATCTCACTCAGGGGAGTATGTAGCTGAGTGCTCTGCCCAGCAATATGGAAGAGGATGGAGTTGCTCCAACAGGCAGCAGCAGGGCTTTGGTTTTACTCTGTGCGATTGAAGAGTGAACAAAAGCCCTAATACAAGGCAGCCTGTTATCTGGGCCATCTCCACAGGCATCTGTGTAGGGATGTGCCTGTTAGGAGCAGTAGATAACTCTCGAGGACTCTTGCAGGTGGATTTTTTTTATCAAGATTTGTTACAGTTAGTAATTGACAGTCAGTTTATGAAACAACTACTTCAGAGTATTAAGTGGAAAAATGTATTTCCAGAGAAATAAGTTACAGCAAGAGATGCCTCTGCACCTTCTAAATGTTCTTTAATTAGTCTGTAACCTGGAGTGCAGACATACAACTCTGAGAACTATTTGACTTAATCAGCCTCGCTATTTGTCAGCTGGCCTACCTTCACACACCAAGACTATTTTGAAAGCTTCTGCCCCAGTAATAACACCTTGAACTAGCTGAGTATAGTGTCTGCTAGGCATGTGCATGTTTGTGTGTATGCATGTTGATCCTGAAATGTCATTGCACTGAAATGTTCTAACAGAGCTATATAAAACCCCTGAGATTGCTCCAGGGTTTATTTAACACTGCTTCTAATGTGTGATGACTAACAGGCAAGTAGATAGGTAGACTTTGCTTAGACATGTTTGATGTATTTATTTTATCCAATTTAAATAACAATTTTCCCAGCAAAAGAGAAGCAGCAACGTATTTGTTCCTCTTGAGAAAACAATTGTCTTCAATAAACTCACTTTACATAGTTTTGGCCATTACCACTGCCATAATGCTAATTCTGCTGCTAAGGAAGTTAGAGGAGTTTGGTCCAGGTGGTACCTGCTGTGAATCAGGCCATATGCACATTGGCTACCAGTGTTGTACAGAGGTAGAAAATAAAGAAATGTATTATTAATGGAGAGTAGGGAAACAGCAGCTGCTTTGTTTGGGGATACCAAGTATTAGGAATTTGAGCACTGATGTACAAATGGCTCTAATTGTTAACTTTGGAATCGCATGTGTCACATCTGAGTGGAGGCTCAGCCGTAGCTCAATGGAGTGCTATTGCTGAAGTTGGACATTGCTTCTGAACTAAGGCAGAGACAAGTTAACTGCTGTTACAGTAGCTAAGTGTTGCTGATGCTCTGTTTGGATTTGGCTTTGGAATATCCTGCTGAGGCAGTGGATGGGCATCTTATGGAAAAAAAAAATCATTTCTGGAAGAAAGGGACAGAAAAGAAAAGGTAGAAAGAGTGGGAAAATGAAATAATTAAAACTAGTAGTCATTAGAATGTGGACAAGGAGAAGTAGGGTAGGTTTAGGTTAGACCTAAAAAGGAAGCTCTTTACAATGAGAGTGGTGAAATACTGGAACAGGTTGCCCAGAGATATGGTGGAGGCCTTACCCCTGGAGACATGCAAGATCAGACTTGATGTGACCCTTGATAGCCTACTCTAGAGAGAGACTGTTTACAAAGACCTGTAGTGATAGGACCAGGGGCAATAGCTTCAAACTGGAAAAGAGCAGATTTAGATTGGATGTTAGGAGCCAGGTTCTTTACTATGAGGGTAGTGGAACACTAAACCAAGTTGTCTAGAGAGGCAACTGAGGCCCCATCCATAGAGCTAGTCAAAGTCAAGCTCAACAAGGCTCTCAGCAACCTGGTCAAGTTGGACATGCCCTTGCTGACCCCCTACAGGGATGTTGGATAAGATGACCTTGGAGGGTCCCTTCCAATGTGATGCAATCTGTGAGGGGATGAATTACTTGAATAGAGATACACAGAACTTGATGAGGAATTTTGACTTGCAGATGAAAACGGTTTCAGATCTTTTTTATATTGTGTATTTGCTTTAAAGATGCTTTCTCCAAGTAAGGCTGAATACTCGAGACCTTGCTAAGCACAGAACAGCAAAAGAGCCACAAATGCAGCATCAGTGCAACCCTACTTATAATATGCTTATTTGTGTGGAATTGATATATCCATAAGAACAGATCCACCCACTGTGAAAAGGAAGTTGTGACTATTTGATCTTGAAATTTGATCTGAAAAATCCAAAGAGAGAAGAGTGACAAAAATCCATACCACTTGCACTAATTCTGTAGCATGGAAGTCCTATAGCTGAGTACATCTAAGAGTTCATAGGCTGAAATATTTACATATGGCTTAGTGATGGACTTGTCAGAGTTGAGTTAATGGTTGGGCTTCATGATCTTGAAGGTCTTTTCCAACCTAAATGATTGCCTAATTCTATGAAGTGCTAAATGTATGTTAGAGAAATACAAACAGTAGCAGTGTTCTGGCTTTTGGAACATCCAAAACTGAAGAAGGGTTGTATTTGCCTTGGAAATTGTTCAGTATAATCTCACTTCAGCCTCAGTTCAGGGCCTACAGAAAAGCTGGGGAAGGACTTTTTAGGCTATCAGGTAGTGACAGGACTAGGGGGAATGGAGCAAAGCTGGAGGTGGGGAGATTCAGATTGGATGTGAGGAGGAAATTCTTCAGCACGAGAGTGGTGAGGCCCTGGAATGGGTTGCCCAGGGGGGTGGTTGGGGCCACTTCCCTGGAGGTGTTTAAGGCCAGGCTGGATGAGGCTCTGTCCAGCCTTATCTAGGGTAGGGTGTCCCTGCCCATGGTAAGGGGGTTGGAACTTGATGATCCTTGTGGTCCCTTCCAACCCTGACTGATTCTATGATTCCAAGTATTTGCTTATGCTTAAGTTTTCTTCAGGAAACCATTTATACAGATATTTGGATTCAGCAAATGGAGTTATTCATGCTTGCTGCTACATTAGAACCACAAACAGCTTACATGGCTTTAATTCAAAAGTGAGGTCTTCCTTTTCTGCTTCTTCTCTAGGTGGTAAGCAAGTGCCATGAGGTGGCTCAGCAGCTGACTGGGGATCACAGGGCTCATATTTGGCCTTCCAGGATGCACTAATCTAGCTGGAGCCGTCCTGATGCTCATGACTGGGATTTTTTTTTCTAGCTAAACCTAAAATGGGAGTCTTTTCCAGCACTTCAGCTTTCCAGATGATTGGTTCCACCAGAAACTCAGACTTAGGACCCAGCTAATAAGAAATAAAATTCCTTTCAGATACTTAGTGTGGATGTCAGATCCCAGCACCAGCTTCTACTGTGCAGGTCCCCTCTGCTTGCTGATGAGAGTGTTGCAGTGCTGTGCTTGCATATGGTCTGTGTGGCACTGGGAACAGCTCAAACTGGGAATAGGTAGGCACCCTGCTGGGCTTAACTGGGCTAGCACATGCTAAGGCAGACGTAGCCACCTACCACATAAAGGGAAATTGGTTAAGAATAGTGTTGTGACAAACTAGAGCTTTGGTTTGGAGGTTCTTTTGCCTGTTCTTGTGTTTAAATAATATTTTAGAAGTTCCTTCCCCGATGTTTACAGTTCAACATTATAATTTCAACAACAAAAACAAAACATTTGGGATGTAGAGTCCAATGGATCATGGCTTTAACCAAGCCAGGAATGCTGTCAGGCTTAAAGCAAATCCATCTCCTTGTTGGCTTTTCTCAGAGACCTTTTCTTTCCTTGTTTTTACTGACATTCCTGATTTATTACAGCACCTGTCCTCTAGGGTAAGCACTTGCACTTCAGAGACTCACTAGTTTTGAGTTTGCAGTCTTCAAAATAGTTCATCACATCAGTAATAATATTGGTGAGCCTTGTAGTAAAGCTGACTATGATATTTTTTTCCATGTTTAAACGCTTCAGTAACTTGTACTTTTAAATATATGTGTACTTTTAAAGGTTTATCATCACAGAGCAAAAATATGTAACTTCTGGGGCCTGAAAGAGTTCTAGGTGGTTGAGTAAATTAACAGAAAACATAGAAATGGGTATTTTAAAAATTATTATTTAAATACTGCATTATTCATACAACGAGCTGTGGAAGTGTAAAGGAAAAGTGCTCGGTCCTGCACCTGGGCTGGGGCAATCTTTGATATCAATCCAGGCCAGAGTATGATGAGAGTGAGAGCAGTTCTGCAGAAAAGGACTTGGGGGTACTGGTAAGTGACAAGCTGGGCATAAGCGAGCACTTGCAGCCCAGAAAGCCAATGACATCCTAAGCTGTATCAAAGGCAGATGGAAAGGGGGGATTCTGCTCCTCTGCTTTGCTCTGGTGAAAGCTCACCTGGAGTACTGTGCCCAGCTCTGGGGCCCCCAACATGAGAAGGACAATGGACCTCCTGGAGCAGATCCAGAGCACCTTCCTTATGAGGACAGGCACTCTTCAGCCTGGAGAAGAGAACAACATCATCATCATTTTCTTCCTCTGAAGGGTTGTTAAGTCCTGGAACAGGCTACTCAAGTTAGTGGTGGTGTCTTCATCCCCAAAGGAGCTTAAAAGCCATTCAGATGTGGTGCTGAGGGACACAGTTTAGTGGTGACCTGGCAGTGCCAAATTAATGGTCTGACCCAATGATCTTGGAGGTCTTTGCAACCTTTATGTTTCTTCCAGTCCATCCAACATGTGGCATTTGACTGTGCTAGCATGTAGCCAATCTTAAGTAACTTCTTAAACCTATCATGTTCATACTGAGACCAGTTCTGGATTACCACAACTATTTTGACTGAGTCCATATTTCCCAGCTTAGCTTTGTATGAGTGGAATATTTTAAGCCCTGTGATAACACCTGATCCCAAAGTAAATAAGTATTTAAGTTTACTCTAATATTACTGAGCCTTAAATAAATTCAGGGCACTTGGATGTGAGAACTTGTTTCATATTTCAGGGCTTTTAATTGACATTTATCCTCTCTTAAAATCTGTTGAAGTGCCTCTGATACAGATGTCTTGATAACTAGTTGGTGCTTGGCTGATTCAGAAGCTACAGCAGTGAAAGAGGCAAGGGGGGAAAAAAGGCCAGAAGTTAGACAAATGATTGCTCCTTGGAGTGTGAGGATTACACTGCAGTTGAGCTGTAGACATCCCTAGTGATGAGCTGCTGCTTCTCTGGGAAAATCCATGCCTGTCTTTGGTTCTTGGAACAGCTGTAGAGGTAGAAAGGGAACACTGTAGGGAACAGTGTTGAAACTCCTGTTCTTTTGGGAACAGGATGTGAGACTTGGGGCTATTCACCCTGCAGGACAGAAGGCTCTGAGGAGACTTCTTTGAAGGTGCATGCAGTGATAGGATGAAGGGGATTGGCTTTGAGCTGGAAGAGGGAACATATGTGATGGAGAGTAATAAATTCTTGAGAGTGAGGGTGGTGAGACACTGGAACAGGTTGCTCAGTGAAGTTGTGATTTCCGCCTCCCTGGAGGTGTTCAAGGCCAGGAATCAGGCCTTGAGCAATGTGTTCTAGTAGAAAGTGTCCCTGCTCATGGCAGGAGGGGTTGAAATAAGGTGATCTTTAAGGTCCCTTCCAACCCAAGCCATTCTCTGATTCTTTTCTTAAATATACAGAAGTAGAATTTCCCTGAGCTTTTAAATTTAATTCCCGTCTTGAGGTTATTTTTTGTGTTGAGTGTATAACTTCTCTTTGCCCATGGTAACATCAAACCATAAAATATTGCTGTAGCAGCATTAGATCATTTTGCAGGACAATACTGAGTCTTGTAGACATATTGTATATTCTTATTTTACAGATCCTTCTACTGTCATCAATTGATAATTGTCCTCTGCCCTGTTAGACTGTGCATCTAGAGTTCAACACTGTTTCTTATAGGTTGTCTGCTTCTGGGAATGTGGCAGTAACTTGTCATTTGTTTGTAAGCTATTTCTGAGTTAGTAGTGTCTGTTTAAAGAATATTCTTGATTTCTACACCACTTTTTTTCCTGCTATAAATTGGAATAAAAAGGAGAGGCAGTTTTTCTTCTCTTGTATTACAGTTGCGTATAGAGGTGCTTATTCTTAGAGCAGCACTGTTGCTGTCCTTGTCACTTACTTGACATTTCATCAAAATAAAAAATAAATCTGCCAAGTTTCTGTCTTAGATTCTCTTCAGTGTAGACTCAACTCAGTATGTTAGCTGAGCTCAAAATAACATTCTAAAATAGAAGGTTGTGAGTGGAGATGGGGATTTTTTTCCCAAGGTTGTGAAATCAAATGCCAAAGGCCCTTGAAGTGCTGATGTACATTTCTCTCGGGGTGGTGTATCACATGCAGTCTGCACATGAATGTCATCTTTCTTACACTGACCTAAAAACAGTAAGATAGGTCTCCTGATTAACTCATTCTGGAGTTCGAGGTGTAAAAGATGGGAAGCACTAGACAGCAAATGCCACCTAATGTGAGTAGCACTGTCTGCTGAAACTGGAAAAGAGACAGAGCACAATTCTTTTTGGATCTCCACTGAATGTAGGAGGGAGAAATATGAAACACTGAGTTCACACTCTCAAAGGTTCCTAGGAGGTCTAACAATGACTTTGGACTCATTTGAATCAGTTTGGGTAATACGTATTAGCCTTTATTTAGGAAGTAGTCAGCTAGAATGTAGGATCATAGAATTGTTTCAACTGGAGAAGATCTCTAAGACCATCAAGTCCAACCATCAACCTAAGACCACCGTGGCCATTAAAACACATCCCCAAGTGTCATGTTCACATTTTTCTCATACACCTCCAGGGATGATGTTTCTACCACCTTTCCAGGCAGCCTCTTTCGATGCTTGAGCATATGACATGGTAGAAGGAATTTCAGTTCTTTCAAGATGCTGTTGCAAAAATCCGGAAGGACTTCTGAGTTGGCTTTGTGGGAAGTTACGTCAGAGTAATCAAATGAGAATTTTGGTGAGTAGAAGGGAGGGAAATGACCACCTTTGAGCAACACTGCCAAACTGCAGGTTCCTCAAGGGTTTGTTTTTTGTTTGTTTATTTTCAAGAAAGAACTTAGCTGTTCTTTTTTTATCTGACTACCATATATGCTAAGTTACCACTAACTTACTTCAGAAGCTTGGAACTGGATTTTCATAGCTGCACAGCAAGCTTTTTCATAGCTTATGGATAGTATGAACTTTGCTAACAGGTCTGGTCTCCTCATGAGTATAAATTAATAGATCCTTTAGTAAGGGTCTCTGATGCATTTAGGGTCAGAAACTGGTAAAAGTACCAGTAGAAGAGGAGGAGGAGGGGTGGAAGGTGGGTGGATGCTTTTATATGTTATCTAGATAGCATACAAAGAGAAGCCCCCAGTCTTCAGTACCTGAAGGGGGCCTACAAGAAAGCTGGGAAAGGTCTTTTTACAGGGGTTTGTAGTAATAGGGTGGGGTGGAATCACTTTAAGCTGGAAGAGCAGAGATTTAGACTGGAGATTTGGAAGAACCTATTTAGAATGAGAGTGGTGAGACACTGGAACAGGTTGCCCAAGGGTCTTCAAGGCCAGGTTAGATGAGGCCTTGAACAAAGTTGGTCTAGTGGAGGGTGTCCCTGCCCACAGCAGGGGTGTTGGAGCTAGAATATGTTTAAGGTCCCTTCCAACCCAAACTACTGTGTGATTCTATGATATTATTTATATGTCTTGAATTGATGAATTTCTGTAACCTTGAGCTGTTGTTGAGGCTGAAGTTTGTGTGGCCGAAATGAAAATTAACAGTCCCATGAGATCTGTGTTGCTGCTTTGATTAAATGGGCTGCTGCCTTGGATGATGTATTGGAGTTCTTCCTGAAATTGCTGCCTGTTACAACTGCCTGGCAGTGACCTGCTGCTGCTAAACAGGGTGGGAAGAGTCCTACTGGAATGAAGATGGAGATTGGAAAAAACATTTTTGTTTTTTGGTGTGTGGGGTGGTTTGTTTTTTTTTTTTGTTTTTTTTTTTAATAGTATTGTTGTAAGTGAATATTGGTGCTAAGGTGTGCTGGAAAGCAGAAACTCGGCTGCCTCTGGTTTTTTGTTGTTTTTTTTTTTGTCTTTGCAAAGAGAAAAAGAGCTCTGCTTGTTGAGTAAAGGAGCCTAATAGATCCCACCCCTGTGAGTCACCCTAGAAGCAGGCTAAATATATTCAGTGTCAAACGCCTAGAAACTTTAATTGGTGAAGTAAATATGGGCAGCTGAGTCTGGCTTATTAGGTTCCACTGATTGCTTTCATTATTAATTTAAAAAGAAAAAAACCAAAACCAAACCCACAAGATACACAAGAAAGTCCCAAGAATATTTCCTCTAAAGCTCTTGACAGATACTTGTTAGTATTGAGGAGGAACAGTTTGTCTCACGGCACTGTTCCCTCCATGTTAACCAAAATTTTTTTGCAAGATGCCCTTGTGGTGAAGCCAATGGTCTCCTGGCGTGCATTAAGAGGAGTGTTACCAGCAGACTCAGATATGTTTTCCTCTCTATCTACTCTGCCTCAGGTCACTAGAACTGAACTAGTGTGCCCAGATCTGTGCTCCCCAGTTCAAGAGGGACAGGGAACTACTGGACAGAGTCCAGTGAAGGCTATAAATATGCTGAGGGGCCTGAAGCAGCACTGTGAGGAGTAAAGGCTGAGAGACCTGAGACTCTTTGGCCTGGAGAAGAGCAGTATGAGAGGGGATCAGATCAATGCTCAGCAAGGGCTAAAGGGTTGGAGGCAAGGGAGTGGAGACAGACACTTTGTAGTGGTGGCCAGCGATAGGAGGAAAAGCAATGGGTACAAACTGGAACCCAAAAGGTTCCATCTGAAAATAAGGACTACCTTCTTTCTTGTAAAGATGCCAGAGCCCTGGAGCAGGTTGCCCAGAGAGGTTGTGGAGTCCCCTTCTCTGCAGACATTCTAAACACACCTGGACATTGTGGCCCTGGGCGGCCTGTTGTGGATTACCCTGATTTAGCAGTAGAGTTGGACCAGATGATCTCCAGAGATCTCTTCCAACTCCTACCATGCTGGGATTTGGAATAAATTCAGATGTGAGAGAAATTCTTGGCATGTCTAACACTTACTGAATCTGTCACTAATTCCTGTTAGTGAAACCCTGCTTCTGCATGGCTCAGATGACCCTTCAGTGATGTAAAATGATGCTTTTATGCCCCAACTAATTATTTTTCTTTACATGTGTTACATGAATTGGATGCTGTCGATACTTCTGTGTAGCTTATAAGCTTGGTTTGTGGACAGAAACTGATAGCACATCTTCAATACCGTGACTGCCAGACTCACAGAATGTCAGGGGCTGGAAGTGACCTCAAAAGTTCATCCAGTCCAACCCCCCTGCCAGAGCAGGATCACCTATACCAGATCACACAGGAACACATCCAGGCAGGTTTTGAATATCTCCAGAGAGGGAGACTACACAACCCCTCTGGGCAGCCTGTTCCAGTGTTCTGTCACCCTCACAGGGTAAAAAATTCCTCCTCATGTTTCCATGGAACTTCCTATGCCTCAGCTTCCACCCATTGCCCCTTGTCCTGTCACTGGGCATAACTCTGCAGAGCCTGGCTCCATTCTTCTGGCACTCACCACTTACATATTTATAAACATTGATGAGGTCACCTCTCAGTCTTCTCCAAGCATCACAGACCCACCTCCATCAGGCTCTCCTTGTAAGAGAGATGTTCCAGGCCCTTAATCATCTTTGTGGCTCTGTGCTGGATTCTCTGAAGTAAGTCCCTCTTGAACTAGGGGGCCCAGAACTGGAAACAGTACTCCAGATGTGGCCTCACCAGGGTAGAGTAGAGGGGCAGGAGAACCTCTCTTGACCTACTAGCCACAGCCCTTCTAATCCACCCCAGAATGGCACTGGCCATCCTGGCCACAAAAGCACACTGCTTACTCATGTTCAACCTGCCATCCACTAGGACCCCCTGATCCTTTTCCCCTTCACTGCCTTCCAACAGGTCAGTCCCCAACCTATACTGATACCCTGGGTTGTTCTTTCCCAGGTGCCAAACTACACAGAAGATCAGAGGGTGTTAAGGCTGAGCCTGTGAAGTGGAGGGTAATCTGTTTGTCTTGGAATGAAATACAGCAATTTTGCAGCCACAATAGAAAGTTATAAGCAGAAAGTGGCAATGAAATGTGAGTCAAGTGCTTTCCTTGGCAAAACTGACAGCACTTACACTCTTTTTATACAACAGCTTGTTTTGATACTGCTGTAGGTTTCTCTCCATTTCATGGTTCTTCTGAGAGAAAGTCCATTTTGTTTGTCACAGTGTTTTTAAATCAAAGAAATGTTTTTTAAAGAATTCAATTCCACGCTAATTCTCTTTACTGGAGCCACAAAACAGAGCACTGGATAACTTCTGAATATTACACCCTCAATATATGCTCTGGAGTTCATTCAGATTCTTCTTGTCCAGTTTATGCTCCTGCTGCTTATGGGGTTTTGGTAAATTATACAATGGTTTGTGTTGGAAGAGACCTTTAAACATCATCTTGTTCCACACACCCCCCCTCCCCACCCCACCCTGCCAAGGGCAAGGACTCCTTCCTAGACCAGACTGTCCAACTCAGCCTTGGACACCTCCAGGGGAGAGAACATCCATAACCTCTCTGGCCAACCTGTTCCAGTGTCTCACTGCCCTCACAAGAAAGATTTTTATTTTTTTTTTTTAAATTTCCCCCTGCTATCTAGGACCTCTTGCTTGTTTCCTGCTCCTTTGCTGAGCATGAACCAATAGCCTGTGTCATTGAAGTATGATATCTACAGAGTTCACTTCTGTTTCTGTGGGGCGGTGGCTCCATTCCTGCTGAATTTATAAAGAGTAATCTTTTAAGGAAACTTTTTTTTTTCCAGAAAAAACTTCTTTACGGTGAGATTACTGGAGCCTTGGAGCAGACTGCCCAGAGAGGTTGTGGAGGCTCCTTCTCTGGAGAGATTTCAAATATGCCTTGACATTGTGACCCTGGTCATCCTCCTCTGGGTGACCCTCCTTTAGCAGGGGAGTTGAACTAGATGATCTCCAGAAATCACTTCCAATCCCTGGCACACTGGGATTAGGGGATTTTGCCAGTGGATTTTTTTTTTTTTTTCCCCCCTCAGCTACCCTCACTTCTCTGAAGTACTTTGAAGCAGGAAGGATAACATAAGTGCTTTATTGTATGGAAATTAGATCTGATTTCTGCATGAAATTTGGATTTTCTTTGACTGGGAGCATCTACTTCAACTGTGCATATCTTATCAGATGCATATGTATGTGCTGTTGCTCATGGGGTTATCATTCCTCATTTAAATGTTATGTCCCATATGGATGATATATGCCCTATGTCCTTAGGCAATGCACCATGAGATTGTTTGTATTCACTTCTCTTTGTGTAGGCTGCTTGACTAATGCCTCTATCAAATCTTTCTCTTTCAGATCTGCCTTGAGTGAAGTTTGACAAACAATGATCCAGCAGTTTTGTCTCTGGAAATGGTTAGCTGTAGAGATGGCAGTTGCTACTATCTTAGCTGGTTGCTTGGCCCAGAATGATGAAGGTAAGGTTTTTTTTTTTTTTTGCTGTGAGCAAGGGGTGGGATGATTCTGTGATCTCATTTTTATTACACCTCCCCCTCCACCCCCCAAAACCCCTGAAATTATTGCTTGAAAAAGTAATTTGATACGTGGTAGGAAAGAGAGGTTACAACAGAGAAAGATCTGTGTGTATTTAATGATTTTAAGCACCTGCCAATAAGCATATTTTACAGAGCTGTCAGTTTACCAAGCAAGATAAAGTTATGGCGATTCTTTATTGGAATCTAGCATTAAAATTTACTTCCTCATTTTCACTAAACAAATATTTCACCTTTCTAAGTTTTAAAAATGGGCAGGTAGAGCACTCAGAATAGGATCTGGAGAGGAAAGGTTCACAGTGAGGGTCTCCCAGAGAAACAATACTTCAGAAATCCTGGAGAATGGTATTAGGAAATACCAGAAAGGCATTCTGCCAATTATCTATAGTAATAAAAAAATTGCAGGTCTAGACAAGTGATTCTAATTTGTTCTTTGACATGACTCCAAAGTGGATGAGTTCATTCTGACAGACTTGTTCTTAGTTATCCCTCTCATTGTTCTTAGGGTAAGTAAAAACTGAGTCAGGTTTGAGAATGTCTGTAATGAAGTTGTTAATTTTAAGTGGCATTTCTACCTGCCATGTAGCATATATTTATGACTTATTCAACTGACTTCAGAGTAGAAAACTCTGTTTTGGCAGGTATGAAGTGCAGCGTCTTTGTTTTTTGTTAAAAGTATTCATACAATCCTACTTGAATTCCTTTCTTTGGGTTTTTGGGGGTTTTTTGTTTTTTTTTTTTATCAAGTGTCAAGTATATATTTCTTGCTCTATTAATTATTTTCCGAATGTCCTTTTAATACCTTCCATCTCCCAGTCCAATGCCGTATTTTATGTCCACGATGTATAAGAAAACTAATTTGATTTTCATATACTGTCATTGTAGCTGTCACTGTAGAAACTGATAAGCTGCTGATATTTCAGATATTTCATCTATGCTTGTCTCCTCTCAGCTTGCTTTTGAACTGTTTATTATAGCAGGACAATGGGGCCTTTGTGCTTCTCAATAGTTGGTAATGCTTCTCAGTTGTCTTTGAGCAGCAAAATGATGGATCTGAAGGAGAAGGGACTGCTTGGCAGAGGGATGCCCCCTGATGTGTTGAGCAGCATGGCAAAAGTGGCTGCTGAGCAATGGAATAAGTTGAAAGGAAGGAAGTATGATGATAGTGCAGCTTGAACACCTCTGGGGATGGTGACTCCACCACTGCCCTGGACAGATCATTCACAATGTTTGAGAACCCTTTCAGTGAAGAAAATGTCCTAATATTCAGCCCAAACTTCCCCTGATACAGCTCGAAAACATTTCCACTAGTCCTGTTGCTTGCCACCATGGCTGGCCCCCTCCTTGCTCCAACCTCCCTCCAGGTAGTTGTAGAGAGCAATGAGGTCTCCCCTCAGGCTCCTCTTCTCCAGATTGACCAACCCCAGCTCCCTCAGATGCTCTTCACAGGCTAGGTCCTCCAGGCTCTTCACCAGCCTCAGTCGACACACTCCAGCCCCTTGATGTTCTTCCTGTAGTGAGTATGTCAGAATTGAGCACAACACTCAAGGTGTGGCCTCACCACTGCTGAGTACCTGGAGATGATCACCTCCCTGTCTCTGCTAGACAGCACGTTTCTAATGCATATATACATATGCACCTATGATATTCCAAGTAATGTAGAATTGTTTTGGTTGGAAAATACCTCCAGGATCATTGAGTTCAAGTGTTGTCACTGGCAAGTCACCTCTAAACCATGCTCCCCAGCACCACATCCACACATTTTTTGAATGCTTCCAGGGACAGTGACTTCCCCCACTGCCCGGGGCAGCCTGCTGCAGGGCTTAACCACTCTTTCAGTGAAGAAAGTTTCACAAATAGCCAATTTGAACTTCCCCTGCTGCCATGGGAGGACATTGCTTTTCATCCTGTCATTTGTGCCTTGAAGAAGAGACTAAGCCTCACCTTACTCCAAACTCCTTTCAGGTAGCAGCAAATATCCACAAGTTTGTGGGCAGTATTCAGACGGTACCAGGGTTTTGCAGTCTTTGTCTTAGTGCCTGAGCTTAGGTTGTTGAAAGGGTGTGTTTTCAGCCAAAGCCATTCTTTCTGATAGTGTGGCCTTGTCCTGATATTCTTCCAGGCATGTTTTTTGTGTGCTTTGTTCCATATTTTTGTCTTGACTGAAATGATTTTGTTCAGCACAGAGCCCAAACTTGTTTTTAGCCTTCATGGCAATGTTCGCTTGCATAGTTTGAACAGAGCAGCTTTGTTTTTTTATGAATATAGTCAAGGTTGTTGGGACTGTCCTATGAGGACAGGCTGAGAGAGTTGGAGTTGTTCAGTTTTTGAGAAGAAAAGACTCTGAGGAGACCTTATTGTGGCATTCCAGTATCAGAAGGGGGCATACGGGGAAGCTGGGGAGGGACATTTTAACATGTCAGGTAGTGATGGGACTAGGGGGAATGGATCCAAGTGAGAGGAGGGTAGATTTAGATTAGAGGTTAGGAAGAAGTTCTTCAACATGAGGATGGTGAGACACTGGAACAGGTCGCCCAAGGAGGTAGTGGGAGCCCTGTCCCTGGATGTTGTTAACGCCAGGCTGGATGGGAATCTGGTCAACCTGATCTAGTATAGAGTCCCTGCCTATGGCAGAGGAGTTGGAACTAGATGATCCTTGAGGTCCCTCCCAACCCTGACAATTCTGTGTTTTCTGTATGATTGTGTGACTGTACTGGAGGAGGAAAGTTCAGAGATGATGTTGCTTGAGCAGCGTGTGGCACCCCAGTATAAATTTGCGAATTAACAGATTGATTTTATTCCTTCCTGTGTTCACAAAAGGGTACATTTAGCTAAAAGTACTTAGAGATATCTTTGAAAGATAGCATTGTGGAATTAATATGAAATTATAGAGAAATAAATATAAGGAAAGTAACTTAAGCCAGGATGGAGTGTTGGTAACTCATCCAATACCACCCAGCTATTGAGGCAGAGCTTACAGAAACAGTTCCTTTGACATGTCTTTCTTGCAGCTAAATAGAAAACTATGTTCTGTACTTAGATCACTTCAGAGAACTACTTTTGCATGCCTGGAACTGGCATCTATAATTTGCAATAACTAGACTTGTAATTAAACATACTGAGGTATGTTTAATGATGTATTCTTCCAGCAGTTGCAATTTGGAAGCTGTGACACTAACAGAACAATCATGAATGCAAACAGGAAAAGCCCATTGCATGACAAATGATAACATATTTCTCTGTAAATAAAGTGTTTTCATGCTTTTTGTTCTGCCTTTGTGGTTAGTTGCATGCCTGTTACTGCATTGTGCTCTACTAACCAGTGCTTGCTCTCTTTCAGATGTTTTTGTTGATCTGAGTTTTCAGATCTTCCCCAGCCACAGCAGTTAATGGTGTTGCAAATCAGTCTTAGAAACTGTATCAAGGACCATCTTGGAAAATAGTTAGGCTGCTATTTCCTTTAACTTACTAGAAGACTTGCCCAGAATCTAATTTGTTGCTTTGGATCAATGCTGTCGTCTGGTAGAAATGAGACTATTTATGGCTGGCCAATGGTAGCTGCGTAATCTTTCAGTTCAGGTAATGTTTCTGTTCTCCAGCCAAAGAAGCATTTAGAGAGCAGTAATTTCCTTTCTTTTGGTTTCACTTGCTAAACTAAATAAACACAGTTTTGTAGGCTACCTTTGCAAAGTCGATTTTTCTCCTGGAACCTCATGATCCTGCTATGTCCCTCTCCTGACTTAGAACATGGTTGCTGGCATTTCTGTCTGGAGTTCTGGTGACATCCTGACAGTTCGTTATGATACCTGCTATGCTTTGCTGTCTCTATTGGAGTAGGTTCACTCAGGAAAGCATCTTAGATGGTGCTCATGCTGTATGGTAATACAGCTTTATCTTTTTCTATCACCCGCTGTAACTGATAAGCACTGGGCCATCAGGGGTGGTTTTTTTCACAGCAGTGCTTTTGGCAGCTAAGTGAGGTTGAAGCTGGTATCACTTTGCTTCTCAAGTTGTGCTCCCATTTGTTCCCCTGACAAACTTGTGTACTGCATTTCTCATTGCAAGTTTTCAGTGCACTGGAATTTCAGTCATGTGCTACTGCTCGCTTACAGAGAGCTCTGTCACCCATCAGGACAAGGTACCCATCTGAACTAAGTGTGTTTGCCACCTCTTTTCAGGTAGTACTTAATGTTTTCATACTAATTCAGCCTTTCCGGCTTTATCATTCCAGTTTGTAAAAATCTATGGATGAAATGAAACTATCTGCTGTAGCTCCTTTGTCTCAAAAACCATCCCTCTCTCCCCAAAAAATTAACAACTCAATCCTATGGTTCAAGTGCTGTCCCAGGGTGCTTTTGAAGAACCCATTCAGTGTTTTTTTCCAATGATTTCTTCATAGCATTGTTTTGCTTAATCATGTGTAGTGCCAGAAAAACCAAAAGGCTGTGGGTGGATGAGTAATGGTGGGGTAACTGATTTGGTTGGCTGGTTTTAAAGATGAGAAAAAAGTGGTGATACAATTTCTGGCTTTTTAATCCATTCAGGGATGTGGAATCTACCTGATTTGGGGCTTGACAATCTTTAGGGAAAGAAAATTTCCTTCCTTCTGGCTAGTGTAGCCTGTTGAACAGGAGATTTGTCACTGACACCTGCCCATGTGGAATATCAGGGGGCTGTAATTCTAGGATGCTCACTGGATTTTGCTAGTAGGAATGCCTTTGCAGGACAAAGTTCTTTGTTCTTGGGAAGTTTGAAGGAATACATGTTAGTGTTTTCATTACTGTCTGCCTTACCATGCAGATGGAGTGGAAAAACCAACCATAATCTCTTTGATAGCAGATATTGTGCTTTGTCCTTAAGCTAATGAAGGTCCTGGAAGGACTAAATCAACATGATTTTTTTGTGGGAGAGTCTGGGGAAGATATGCAGCCATTGGTTCAGTAAGCTGAGCTGACCCACCTGGCTGCGTTACTGGTAAATATGGAGTAGAAGTGGGTGATAAGAAGCCTGAAAGGGCTTAAGATAACAACTTCCATGTGAGACTTAAAGTAAAGCTGTATCCTCACTGGGTTCTCAAACTCAGATCTTACAAGTCATATGGGCCAGGTAGGAAGATACACATCTTTTGCCAACTTTGGGACTTAGGTGTTGAACTAATTGAGATGAAGTCCATCTACAGTTAGTGCTGGCATCTGAAATGGAGGCTAATTAAGAAGGTTTGCTTGTTGAAACATTTCTCTTCATAAGGGACATGCAGATTACTTTTGTATCAAGGTGTAAGGAATAACCATTTAAATGGTCTTTATCTTTACCCTAAAGTGGGATATTGTTTTTTAAGTAAGGGTTTCCCTGAGAAAAATGCAGCTGTGCGATTCACTTTTGCCACCAGGTTTGCTCAGGTGTAAGCTCCTTAAGCTGTTTTTCTGCTGCACAAGCCCCAGTCTGTTAGGTTTTTTTGTGGTTTTTTTTTTTTGGTTTTTTTTTTGGTTTTTTTTGTGTGGTTTGTTTTTTTTTAAATTCAGTCTAACAGAGTCTTAGGCTACAAAAAATTGAATAACTAAAGGGCCTTAAAAATCACTTTAAGAGGCTACTTTAAAAATCAAGCAGTTTCACATCTTGATATATTACCGTTGGGGAGGAAATTCGCTCAGGAAAATGCATATTTGAATACATGTAGCTCATTTATCATTCTCTGAGCCCTGTACTGTACACATGCAGGGAAAGAAGATAAAAGCAGACAGGTGCTTGCCTAAGGGCTGCCTGGGAAAGGCTGTATTCTTAAGAGCAGAATCAATTTGCTTTCTTTGTGGAAACTTGCTTGCTTTGGTTGGGAGCTCTGGCACTTGGCGCTGCAGGGAAAGGAGTTGTTGTTGGTGTCTTTGAATTGTAGCCCAGCCATTAGTTCTTCTGAAGAGTTTAGCTCTTCAAAGTGTAACTGAGGGACACCTTGAAGTGCCATGAGCAGTGCCTCAAGTCTGCAGAAGATCTGTTTCCCTTTGGGAAGAGGCAAGTTAAATTTGTGAAATGTGGGCATCAGAAATGCCTGTGCAAATTCTAGCCCTAGGTTTTCTGGTAGGAATTACTGAGTACTCTGTGTGGTCCTTTTGATGGTGCTGGGATGGATGAGGCAAGAAGCCACCCGTTGAGAAGTAGCAAATCCTAGATCCCAACATCCTTGGAACAACCACTCTGTGGGATCTAGCTAGGAATGAGTCTTCCTGGGCACTGGTTTGCCAAGTTCTTTTTGCTCAGCTTTACTCTTCAGCACACAGTGTTGTGTGTTGGATTGCCTGGATTAATATGGTTGCAAGCATCAATGTTTTTGGAGCTACCTAAGACTTGATTGACCTGAGCCATCCCTTGGTGTGGGAAAGCTGTAAATGCTGAGCTGATGCTTCTCCTTCAAGAGATAGGTGCCCTTTCTTAAGGTGAGATTCACATTCTGTTGCAGGGAAGGCAGGAACCCTTTGTCCTCTCTGTAAGAGCAACTTGGACTTGAACAGAGCCAACTCCTGCACTGGTCATCCTTGTGCTTTAGTGGTAATGCTTGAAAGAGTCTGCAGTGGAGATCAGTGAAACTCTGAGTTAGTATTTTGACACAGTATGGAACTCAGGTGTTCTAGAATACTATATGTATGCGTGTAATTTCTCTCTAGTTTCTGTATTTCACAGAAGAAATTTACTACTCCCTGTAGCCAAGAAAGATGGCACACTGGCATGGTGTTATGATTTGGGAGTTACCCCCCAACACACACTTTTGATTCTACCCAGACAAGACTCAGCAGGCTGGAAATTAAGGAAAGAAGCTTTCTATTTACAGCTTAGCACAACATACAAACAGATATTTACAATATATTACCAATACTTACAGCTGTATACATAAAAAAAAAGTAATGCAAAAATACAGTGCCCCTCCCAGAGATCAAAGTCCCCAAGAGGGGTTCCCAACCATCCTTCCACCTTCCCCCTACCTCTCAGTCTTATCCCAGAATCTGCCTTACATGTAAGGTAAACAGGGAAGATCAACCAGTGGGGTTAGAAGCAGAAATTGGTTAGTTGGTTACACAGATCCAGCTAGAAGGCAAGGAGAGGGAGAGATCAGACTCCACAGACACAGAGCAACTCTGTCTTATCTATGTTTGTCTTTGCTTTAGTATGGCTCAGCAAACCTATGAGCGAAGTAGACATCACCATGGCTTTCTTTCCACAGCCTATAATCTAATTTCTCATATTAAAATATTCCAATTAACCTCAAACCAGCACACATGGTGTGAACTGAGACAGTTTTTTTTTTCTCAGAGGAGATTTCTCTCTTAGTATTTGGGGGCATGGAGTAGGATTTGTGGAGACACATAGCCTAACAGAACTATAATATATAGGATGCCTCCCCCCCTCTCCCCTTCAGAAAGAAAAGAATTAGGTAGAGAGAGAAAAGGGGTAAAATACCCAAATAATAGTCTTGTTCTGATTTGGAAGTTAAAAGGAAAACTTTAACAATAAATAAAGGTTATTTAAGGTAAGGAGAGTTACAGAAAGTTATAGGGAAGAGAAATAGATACAAAATATATACAAAACCAGATGGATGGGAAGGGATGGAAGTAGATTCAGGAGCTGATTGCTCCACCACTTGGTTGGCTGGCCACGTGTCAAGGCAGGAGCAGCTGGAACAGAGTGTGCTGGTAAGGTAAAGCAGAACAGAGAGAGAAATAAATAGCAAGTTTCTCTGCTTTTATAGGGGTCCAAACAGGAAGTGGGAGCAGACTAACTGTTGCACCTGGCACCAGGTTCAAGACCACCCCCAGGAGGCATCAGGAGGACCTGGGATCAGGTTCAGACCACCCCCCTGCCCCAGGAGGGGTTAACCCTTAACAGAGGGGGCATCCCCAGCCTCCCTGGGCAACCTGTTTCAGTGTCTCTCCACCCTCACCGTAAAGAACTTTTTCGTAATCTCCACTCTAAATCTCCTCTCCTTGAGCTTAAATCTGTTTTCCCTTTATCCTATCATTATAAGCCCTTGTAAAAAAGTGCCTCCCCCAACAGGGGGAGCATAAAGACATTGAAGGCAACAAACTTGCTTGTGCAAAGCTTGGCTTAGCTTGACTGACATCTTTCCCTCTGGACTTGAATATACTGCTGAGCTTTCCCTTCTGCACACATGCTGCTTCCTAGTTTCAATCAATCTCCATATAGGCTGGTGTTGGCCTCTTGCAAGTAACTAATGGCAGGACAGGAGGAAGTGGCCTCAAGCTGCACCGGAGGAAGTTTAGATTGAGTATTTAGGGAAAAAATTATTTCCTATAAGAGTGGCCAGGCATTGGAAGAGGCTGCCCAGGAAGGTGGCGGAGTCACTATCCCGGTAGGTTTTCAAAGAATGAGTAGATGTGGCACTTGGGGATATCATCTGCTGGTCATGGATGTTGAGTAGAAGGTTGGACTTGATTTATGATGTTAGAGGTCTTTCCCAACCATACTGATTCTATAATTCTAAACAGAAGCCACTTGCTGTACATGAGACTGACCATTTAATTCTTCAAAACTATATTCCATGCCGTCCTTGCTGGTGTGTCAGTGTGCATAGTTCCCTGGGTTCTGATGTTCTTCCCAACAACTCCATCTGCACTAATCAAGTCAGTCCATCTCTGGATTACCTGCTGGATTGCTGTGACTCTTGCAGCTGAATCTGCAATGCCTGCTTATTTCACAGGCAGGTAGTTAGATATAGATATAGTCTGCAAACATAGGCTGCAAGAAGTTTTCCACTGCATGATTATGTATCTAAGTTATGGTTTTAAAAGACACTATTCATAACTCAAGTTTGGGTTTGTTTTGTTTTTTGTTTATTTTTAGACTTAAATTCCTCTAAAATGCTTTCTAAGATGGAACAAGAGGTCTGGGGAAAAAAGTCTGAGCTGTTTATAGGAAGCCCCAAAGCTGCACTCTTCTCTCCTGTAGGCTCCATTGCAGCCAGAGGACATGAGGAATGGGATGAAGTATGAATTGAAACATGGATATATTTTCTCAGTAGAAACATAAGTTTTCAGAGTTGACTAATTTACATTTTTAAAAGCTTTTAAAAGCCATAGGTAGGGAGAATACAACCTTTTCTACCACTTTCTCCAGGCTTGTTCAAACTTTCTCCTGGCTAGGAGTTGTGGTGCACATCCTTTTTCATGCTCCGTTGTGTCTAAACACTTTATCTGCTGTATAACAACCTCTCCCGTCTTTGGGGTTCTGCCACTGAACTTTGCTAGCTTGGTAAACTGCATATTCCTTCTGCTCCTTCCATGGCTGTCCCTCTCCTGTCCTATTACTTTCCAAACTCTCATTTTTCATTATTGCAGTCTAGCAGAAAAATTATTTTCTGAATGCTTATCGTGGCCTCATACAAACAGACAAACTGTGATGGAAGCTACCTCCCCACTGCTACTGTGCTTCAACCTAATCCATTTTTGATGAGGAGTAGCTATTTAAAACAAGACACAGGTACTTCAACTTGATCAGAACTAGGTTGTTATGATTTGATTTTTCACATAGCAAGAACTGACTCATGGCTATGTCCTTCAGAGCGCAGGTCCTGTGCATTACAAACTACAGATTTGGTTCTGAATCACCTCCAATACCCACTTTTCAGTTTAATTTTTGTTTTGGGAGTGGTATTCTTAACTATATCAATAATTTCAGTGTCATAGCATGGTGGAGGTTGGAAGGGACCTCTGGAGATCATCTTATCCAACACCCCTCCTAAAGCAAGGTCAAACACAGCAGGTTGCACAGGATCACAATGTCTGGGTGTGCTTGGAACTTCACAGAGACTCCACAACCTCCCTGAGCAGCCTGTTCCAGGGCTCCAGCACCCTAACACCAAAGAATTTTTCCCTCCTGTTCAGATGGAACCTTCTGAGTCTTAGTATGTGTCCACGGCCACCAGTCACTGAACACCACTGTCTTGGCTCCATTTTCTTGTCCCCAGCCCTCAATGCTCTTGCTGAGCATGGGTCAGATCTCCTATAGGGCTGCTCTTCTCCAAGCTCAACAGCCCCAGGTCTGTCAGCCTTTCTTCCTCACAGAGATGCTCCAGTTCCCTGTCTATCATGAGCTGGGTAACAAGCTCAGGAGTAACAAGCACGAGTTTTTTGTTCTATTACGTGGCAAGGGTATGACTGAACAGTGAGTTACCACAGGACATCTCAAATTACAATGGCAATAAAACTGAAGATTTAAAATCTCAATGTAGAAAAATCACCAAAATAGTCAGTGTGACTTTTTTTAACGTCTTGGCTTTCTTGTTCATTGCTTAGTAAGTTTGGATTCCCACTTTGGAAGGCTTTAAGTAGGAAGCTGTGTTTTCTCAGCATTTGCAGAAGGTCTGAAGCTGTGCACGGTGTGGGTTGATCCAAGCAGCAGGGTATCTGCTGTGGTCTGCACCACAGGAACAGAGCTGTGTTGGAGCCATAGTTGTGAAGGATGAGCTCTCATGGCTTACTCTAATTCCTTCATTTACAGTAATCAATTTCAGATTAGGGGATCATTACTGTTCAGCTGTTCTCTGACGTTAAACACAGCCACTTTTTCTTGACTAAAGCTCTTGCAAACTCAGGCAGTCACTAGGGATTTACATAGAATGCTCATGGAGAGGGAGTGTCTGGGCTTTTGAACTTCAAACAAAAAAAAACCACCCAAGCCAAACACCTTCCCAAACTCTTTCCCCCAAAATTGCTTCAGTTTTTTGAGTAACTGCAGTTTGTAATTATTGATGTGTAGTATTGTGAGACTGAGGACTCTCTACATCTACCGAAAAGGAGGTTTGATCAAGTGAGATCTCTCTCCCTGATAACAAGTGATAGGACAAGAGAAAATGGCCTCAGGTTGCTCCAGAGGAGTTTTAGGTTGGGCATTAGAAGAAACTTCTTTGCTGAAAGGGTTTTCAAACACTGGAACAGGCTGCCCAGGGAGGTGGTTGAATGCACATCCCCGGAGGTGTTTCAAAGACACAGAGATGTCATACTGAGGGATATGGGTTAGCACCAGAATTGATAGAGCTAGAGAATGGTTGAATTTTATTATCTTAAGGGTCTTTTTCAACCAAAATGATTCTATTAATAAATGCAGTTTACTTTTGCAACCAATAAGTTGACATTAATGCGTAATGTGAACTTAATAAAACACAATGACCTAAAGATTTTAATCTTGAAGACTTTAGCCCTTATGTGCAGATGTGGCCTCAGGGTTTCCTCCCAGGCAAATCCCCTCTCTCTCACACATCTTATAGGTAATTTCTGAGTAAAGAGGAGAGAGACCTTGTTTTTGTTTAAGTAGTAAAAGAAAAAAATAATTAGGAAAGAGAAGAAAAGAGTACATGGATTTAAGAGGAGTCCAAGGGTCTAACAGAGTTAGGTTCAAAAACATTGTGGAATGTTAGGGGTAGGGAAGGATCTCAACAGATCACTGAGTCCAGTATCTCTGCCAGAACAGAATCACCTGTACCATTTCACACAAGAATGCATATAGGTGGGTTTCAAGTATCTCCAGAGAGGGAGACTCCACAACCATTCTGGGCAGCCTATTCCAGTGTTCTGTCACCTTCACAGTGAAAAAACTCCCCCTTATGTTTCCATGGAACTTCAACTTCCACCATTGCCCCTTGTCCTGTCATTGGGCATTATCAAGCAAAGCCTGGCTCCATCCTCTTGGCACTCACCCTTTACATATAGAATCATAGAATCATAGAACGGTTTAGGTTGGAAGAAACCTCAAAGATCATCCAGTTCCAACACCCTGCCACAGGCAGGGACACCTCCCACTAGATCAGGACGCTCAAGACCTCATCCAGCCTGGCCTTGAACACATCCAGGGAGGGAGCAGACACAACCTCCCTGGGCAACCTGTTCCAGTGCCTCACCACCCTCTCTATGAAGAATTTCTTCCTAACATCCCGTTCAAATCTCCCCTCCACCAATTTGAACCCATTCCCCCTCATCCTGTCATTACAAGACCTTGTGAACAGCCCCTCCCCAGCCCTCCTGTAGGCCCCCCTCAGATACTGGTAGGCTGCTATAAGGTCTCCCCGAAGCCTTCTCTTCTCCAGGCTGAAAAGCCCCAACTCTCTCAGCCTGTCCTCATAGCAGAGGTGCTCCAGCCCTCTGATCATCTTCCTGGCCCTCCTCTGGACTCTCTCCAAGAGTTCCATGTCCTTCTTGTGCTGGGAGCTCCAGAACTGCACACAGTACTCCAGGTGGGGTCTGACAAGAGCAGAGTGAAAGGGGAGAATCCCCTCCCTTGCCCTGCTGGTAATGCCTCTCTTAATGCAGCCCAGGACACAGTTGCTATCTGAGCTGTGTGTGCACACTGCAGGCTCATGTTGAGCTTCTCATCCACCCAGACCCCCAGGTCCTTTTCCTCAGAGCTGCTCTCCAGCCACTCACCACCCAGCCTGTATTTGTGCTTGGGATTGCAGCGCCCCAGGTGCCACAAATGAGGTCACCCCTTAGTCTCCTCTTCTCCAAGGTAAAGAGTCCCATCTCTCTGTCTCTCCTTGTAAAGATGACGTTCCACTCCTTTAATCATCTTTGTGTCTCTGTGCTGTACTCTTTCAAGCAGCTCCCTGAGGTCTTCATGGACTGAGAGACCCAGAACTCGACACAGTATTTGAGATGTGGCCTCACTAGGGCAAGCACTCTCAACCTAACCACACCCTTTCTAGTGTACTGCAGATTAGTATTTCTGTATTTGACCATAGCAGCACATTGCTGGCTCATGGTCAACCTTCCATCCACCAGGACCCCTAGATTCTTTTCCCTTTCAGTACTCTCCAACAGGTCAGTCGCTGACCTATACTGATCCATGGGGTTGTTCTTTCCCAGGTGTAAGACTTTATTTTTGTCCTTTGATGAATTTAATTTTCCATTTCCCCCTGCCCAATTCTCAGCTCGTCTAAGCTGAACAAAAACTCATCTTCTACTGCTGTATTTATTAGTGCATTGAAGCATAGGGAGCCTAACTTTGGTGTGAGGATGAGTGGTTTATATTTGTAGGCTAGAATGACCAGGAATCAAATATTTAAGACACACTGCATTGTTGTGATGCACCTGGTTAAAACTGATTGCAAAACAAAGGGCTGAGAAGGTGAAAAAAGCAGCAAGGGAGAGAAGTTCTATCCCCAAGTAGGCTTTAAAGGTAAATGGGGATTCTCTGCAGTTGAAAGCTGAACAGATCTAGTGTGAATTATCGTAGAAAGCTGATTTTCACAGAAGGATGGCTCTTGGGATATGATTTTGGGTGTATTTTTGTACAATGCCATTTCAGTTTCCTTTTGTGAATTCAGGCATAGTAAACATTTTCACTTCTCATTTTAGAACCGTTTGACAAGAGGTTTCTATTAAAGTATTGCAAACCATTAGGCATTTTAAAACACTTTCCTGCAGAGCAGGCAGTAGTTCACATACATGGATTGCTTTGCTTGATCCTGTACTGTATTATCATAGCTTTAGTCAGTGATTTCTTTTAAAAGCTACTAATTATTTTGCCTGCAGCAGTGATGCTACATTACATACTTGATTTATGTGTCGTTTAAATTAGGTCAAATCCTGTTCTGTGGTGCTAGCTGTTGAGAAAATCAGCAAAATAATTATTTTTTTCTATTTGGTTGCTAGAAGGAGCTGCTTGTATTTATCCAATTATACCATCAAGAAGGATTTTCTATTAGTAGTACCACCACATTTGGGGACATCGTTGATTTGAGCAACTGCAAATAATTCTGTTGATCCCAAGTGGTTTTCTGATGTAAAGGATATATAGAATCATAGAACCAGTCAGTGTTGGAAGGGACCACAAGGATCATCTAGTTCTAACCCCCCTGCCATGGTAAGGGACACCCTACACTAGATTAGGCTGGACAGAGCCTCATCCAGCCTGGCCTTAAACACCTCCAGGGAAGTGGCCCCAACCACCCCCTGGCCTCACCACTCTCATGGTGAGAATAGGATAGGAGTTAATTATTTGACCTGCTGTGCATGCCTTGCATGAAACTAATTTCCTGGCTTATTGCTAAAAAGAGTTATTCAAAGATAATTACTTTTTAAGTCTTAAAGAGGAACCACAGTTTTAAGAAGCTGTGGACTTCCTTCATTAATAGCTTCATCCAAATCCATGGATGGTCCAAATTTAAAACAAAGCATTTGTTGCTGCCTGACATTGCTGGAGGTGGTGATTTTATCATTTTCTTTCTTACTAGCTTGCCAGTGCAGGCTGATTGTAGAATGTTTTGGGTTGGAGGGGCTGTAAAGATCATTTAGTTCAAGCCTCCTGCCATGGGTAGAGACACCTCCTACTAGACCAGGTTCCATCCTACCAAGTTTTGATCCTCCACAACTTCTCTGGGCTACCTATTCCAGTGGCTTTTCACCTCATCGGGAAGAATTTCTTCCTTATGTCTGATCTAAATCCAGCTTCTTCCGATTTGAAACTATTAGCCATTATTCCTCATCCTCTCACTCTGTGCCTTTGTCAAAAGTCCCTCCCCTACCATCCTGTTTCTCCCACTTCACTATTGCTTCTTGAGAAGCAGATGGGTTGTATATTTTGTTATTGTTGTTGGTTTGGTTTGGTTTCAAAAATTACTCAAACCCAAGTTTTTAAAGATGTCAGAAAAAAACAGGGTGGTCAATTTTTCTTTAGCATTAGTGTAGCTGATTGTGACAGACTGGATGCTAAGAAACACTTCTTCACATAGACTTTTATCAAACATTGGAATGGTCTGCCCAGGGCAGTGGTGGAGTCACCATTCCTGGAAGTGTTCAAGCAGTGCGTGGACCTGGTGCTTAGGGATGTTGCTTAATGGTTGCAGGCTAACTCAACCCTGCATAATCTTGTTGTACATGTTGGGAGTTTGACTAGATAACTATTAAAGGTCCATTTCAACCCATAGTATGATGATACTATGACAGTGTTTGACCTTTCAGTGCTGAGTCAAAGGTTGGACTGGATGATAGAATCATAGAATCATAGACTGGTTTAGGTTGGAAGAGACCTCAAAGATCATCCAGTTCCAACTCCTGCCACAGGCAGGGACACCTCCCACTAGATCAGGACGCTCAAGACCTCATCCAGCCTGGCCTTGAACACATCCAGGGAGGGAGCAGACACAACCTCCCTGGGCAACCTGTTCCAGTGCCTCACCACCCTCTCTATGAAGAATTTCTTCCTAACATCCCGTTCAAATCTCCCCTCCACCAATTTGAACCCATTCCCCCTCGTCCTGTCATTACAAGACCTTGTGAACAGCCCCTCCCCAGCCCTCCTGTAGGCCCCCTTCAGATACTGGAAGGTTGCTGTAAAATCTCCTTGAATTCTTCTCTTCTCCAGGCTGAAAAGCCCCAACTCTCTCAGCC
>VWZI01012091.1:287-14178 GCA_013396835.1 Psilopogon haemacephalus
CTCCACGCTCCTTTGCAAGTGGGCCTAGCTGCTTTGCAGACTTGTCTCCTACCTGTAGGGCATTTGCACTAATACTACGGCATCTCACCAGCCAGCTTAGGATTTGATCTCCTGTTTCCCTTGTTTCTAACTTCCCTGACCTCTCTAAGGGGATCATTAGAGCCTTGGATGTCATCCTCCTCCTCCTCTTGTACTGGCTGATCTGTTGGTGCCTGGCCAAACAAAACTCTTCTAGCAGCATTTGTAATTTCCTGAGAACCATCATCTTTTCTTTTAAGTAATCCTGCATTTTCCTCGTATTTAGATCTAAGCATGTCAGTTAAATCTTTGAGGCTAACTATTTCCTTTTCCTTTACCTCTTCCTCTTCCTCCTGTTGAAGATCCGACGGGCAAGCATTCAGATCCTCTTTAGACCCATGTTTTGATCCAGTTTTGGCTTTAGCAGGGGCTAGTTTAACAGAAGATGGAGCTTGTGGTTGGTCAGAATTTTGGGGAACCTGAAGTAGTACCACATTGGCATCTACATTGTCTTTTGTAGTACTATCAGAATTTGTGGTCTGAGCTGCTGAATTCACTTCAGAAGGATGCTTCTCTGGCTCTGTCCCAAGCAGTTCCTTCTTACTATAAACAATTTTGGAATGTTTACATAAACAATGTCCTGGTGTGCAGCCAGACTCTACTGTTTGCATTCCAGCTTCTTTATATCTCTTTCGCTTAACTCGGTCAATCTGTCTGCTTAAGGTGACCGTGGTTTTTTTAATACTCAATAGAGATATTAATATTAAATTCATAATTAATAGGAAAACTATTATACAGCTTAAATATACCACTGTGGACCTTGAAAAGAAATTCTCACAGGGGTCAGAAAGAGAAGTCTGCGGCATTATCACCTTTACCAATGCATTTGAGTAACTAATATTTCCTGATTTATTAGAAGCATCAAAAACAACACTGGTAGCTAATTCAGTTAAATTTAACCCTGCATAACCGAAAAAATAGTCTCCATAATCCCAAAGCATCTTTTTAAACTTCCACCAGGCCATATTCCAAATATAGGTACCAATTGCTGCCACAAGCCATCTGTTAAAAAAAACAGAAAATCAGAGAAGGAAAAACTGAACACAGTACCCAGATCAGCTTCATTTTTAACTTCCAGGATTTAATTAACAGTCAAACAGATGTAATTAAACCTCAAGCCCCATGTTGGGTAAGCCAATTAAAAAATGTAGTAGGTTTGCAGTTCCCTGCCCCCCCACCTTTTTAAACCCCAGCTAAAACTCAGAAAAAAACATTGGAAGTTAATAAATGAAGCTTTATATTTACAGCAATGCAAATATACATGCAAATATTTACAAGATATAACAAATATTTACAGATATAGACAGTGAAAAGGTAATACACACACCAGACCACTTCCGGAGACCAAAACCCCCAAGAGAGGGTAACCAACTCCTCCCTACCACCTTTCCCCCCTTCCCCAGCCTTATCTCACCACCTGATGATGCTGCAGATAAGTTGAAGATCAGAGAGATTAGTGGTAGGAGGAAAGTTAGTCGTTTTACTCTGAATTAGCTCAGAGACAGAGAGACAAAGAGAAAGCAGCCGCAGCCAGACACAGACTGAAGCAGACTGTGTAATCTGATTGTTTTGGGAACAGCTCTTAAAACAACTTTTTTTTCTTCTCAGTAAAACTTGGTGAAGTGACACAGTGTGTTTAACTCTCTCTCAGCCAATAGTATAATTTCTCACTCAAATTCTCCAATTAGCTCAAACCAACACATACCCTTTGACAGAAACTTGCTAGCTAGGATGTTAGCATAGGATGAAGGAGCAGCTTAATCATTTTCTTCAAGAGACCTGTTCCAAGAGGGATATTATCAGGCTCATGTATGCCATGATTTCCATAAAGCACTTCCTTCACAGCAAACTCCTTCAGAAGCTTAATTCCCTGCTCAACTGTGTTCCACTTTCTAGCTACCCATGGCAAGTCATCTCGGGAGGTGTATCTCAAACCTACAGCCAATAGAAGACGTGTCCACAAGCTAACCACACCCAGATCAGTTGCCAGATGTTTGTCCACTCCACTCTCCTTTGCAAGTGGGCCTAGCTGCTTTGCAGACTTGTCTCCTACCTGTAGGGCATCTGCACCAATACTACGGCATCTCACCAGCCAGCTTAGGATTGGATCTCCTGATTCCCTTGAGTATTCCTTTCTAACTTCCCTGACCTCTCTAACGGGATCATTAGAGCCTTGGATGTCATCCACCTCCTCTTCTCCTGGCTGGTCTGTTGGTAGATGGCCATACAAAACTCTTTTAATAGCATTTCTAATTTCCTGAGAGCCATCATCTGACCTGTTAACTAATCCTGCATTGTCCTCATATTTAGACCTAAGCAAACCAGTTAGATCTTTAAGGCTAAGCTTTTCTTGTCCCTCTTCCTCCTGTCAGATGGACAAGCAGCACTACTTAGTTCCTCTTTTGACCCATGTTTTGATCCAATTTTAGCTTTAATTTTTGCAGGGGCCAGTTTAACAGAAGATGGAACTTGTGGTTTGTCAGAATTTTGGGGATCCTGGGCTAGTGAGACATTGGCANTTTGTCAGAATTTTGGGGATCCTGGGCTAGTGCCACATTGGCATCTACATTGTCTTTTGCATTAGAATCAGAATTTACAGTTTTAGGAGCTGAACTACCTGCAGAAGAAGAGTTTTTGGACTTATCTTATGTTTGGGAACTGTGTGCCTTTTTTTATGTAAAAAATTCCAGGACATTTATGTAAACATTGTCTGGGCGTGCAGCCAGACTCTGTTGTTTGGACTGAGAAATCTCTTTGTTTTTGTTTCCTGGCCCAATCGATCTGCTCTGTTAAAGCAACAGCCATTTTTTTTCAAGCTCATAGATAATATAAATATTAATAGGAAAATGACCACACATTTTAAATATATCACCGTGGCCTTTGAATAGAAATTTGCAGAGGGATCAGGAATCGTACTTTTGGGCAATATAACTTTTACAAGTGCCATAGAATAGCTAATTTGGCTGCTATTTTCTGATTTATTAAAAGCATCAAAAATAGCATTGGAAGCTAATTCAGTTAAATTTAACCCTACATAACCAAAAAAAGAGTCCCCCAAATCCCAAATAATCTTTTTAAACTTTCTCCATGCCATATTCCATACGAAAGTACCAATTGTTGCCACAAGCTTTCTGTGCAAAAACCAGAGGGTCACAGAAGGAAAAACTGAATACAGTACCCAGGTCAGCTTCATTTTTAACTTCCAGGATTTAATTAACAATCAAATAGATGTAATTAAACCTCAAGCCTCACGTTGGGAAAACCTATTAAAAAAAATGTGGTGGTTTAGTGTGGATACCCAGATTCATAATAATACAGATATGTTGTTCAAGACCTGGAGATAAAGACGTTTTGGTAATCCAGGAAACATAATGCAGGAAAAACTGTAGGGGTTTAAGGAGTTGACACACAGGCTCTAAGTGTTGGCCATGCAGGAATGTGTGGTGTCTGGTGGAGCTAGGAGCATGATGATCTTAGAGGTTGTAAAAACTCTGATAAGAAAGTAAAAACAAAGAAACCCACAGTTTCTTGGTGTTAAGCAGATGTAGTTTTGTATCAAGTAGAGATGTGTGACTTTGTATTTTTAGTCAGGCCAATCACTGTATTAGCTTTAGCTATTCGGATAGGTAAATAGCCAATAGAATAGTTGCACACTGCCTTCTTTAGAATATCTAAGCATATATAAGATGAACAAATGCATGTAATAAACGGAATTAGTTTGTATCAAACCGTCTCCCTGTCTCCTTGTCACAGCAACAGTTTAACAGTTCCCTGCCCTCCCACCCTTTATAAACCCCAGCTAGGACTCAGAAACACTGGAAGTTAATAAATGAAGCTTTATATTTACAGCAATGCACAATATACAAGCAAATCTTTACAAGATATAACTGATATTTACAGATATATACAATGAAAAGGTAATACAGATACCACAGCCCTTCCAGAGACCAAAATCTCCAAGAGAGGTAACCAACCACCCCCTAACACCTTTCCCCCCTTCCCCAGTCTTATCTCACCACTTGTTGATGCTGCAGATAAGCTGAAGTAGATCAGCCAGGGGGATTAGTAGCAGGAGAGAAGTTAGTAGAATTACTGAGAATTAGCTACCAAGACAGAGGGACAAAGGAGACCATGCAAAGAGCAGCCACAGCCAGAGCAGTCAGAAACCGTCTCCTATCTAGTGTTTTGGGTATGATCCTTAGAAACATTTTTTTTTCTTTCTCAGTAAAACTCTGGGCTGAAGTGCCATACTGTGTTTACCTCTCTCAGCCAGTAGTCTAATTTCTCACTCAAATCCTCCAATTAGCTCAAACCAGCACAGGCTGTAATCTCTGTCTGTGGTGTTCCCCTGTCTCACAGCCCAGCACTCTTGATGGAACTATTTGACTACATTAACATTTGCCTCTCTTTGCAGTGCCCCAGTCAGGCCTTGCTGTGACATGGCTCAGAAGTTAAAGTAGTCAAATGGCTTAATTGTTACAGGGACAGATCCACCAGGTTGTGGACTGCCAGTGATAAAGGCACTGCCTGCAAGGTGCTCTCAGGGTAATAAATCCTGAGTCATGCTTGGCACAGTCAGAAACAAATCTTTGCCGTAGCTCTGGGAGAACAGAAATGCAGCAAAAGTTCAGCTGTGGATTGCAGGAGCCACTCACCAAACACCAACACCTGCTGGCTGGAAATAACCTCAGTGCTGAAGCTACCCAACCAACTTGCCTGCCTGTCCCATGGCTTCGCACAGCAGTAAAACCACAGGAGACTTCATGGTGTGTACTTTGCAGATTCTCTCTTGGACAGGAAGATGTCTGCTCCTAATAGCTGAAATTTTAGACTGCATAGGTGGGCAGCAGGATAGATAGTCTTGGAATCTGTCAACCTACTCTCCCCACATCTGGAATATTGTGTCCTGTTCTGGGTCACTTGGTTCAAGAAGGACCTCAGGGAGCTGCTTGAAAGCAAGGTGGTGAGTGGCTGGAGAGCAGCACTGAGGAACAGGACCTGGGAGTCTGGGTGGATGAGAAGCTCAACATGAGCTGACAGTGTGCACATGTGGCCCAGACAGCAACTGTGTGTTGGGCTGCAGCAAGAGCAGCTGTGGGCATCAGGGCAAGGAAGGGGATTCTGCCCCTTGGCTCTGCTCTCCTCACACCCCACCTGCAGCACTGTCTGCAGCTCTGCAGCCCCCAGCACAAGAAGGACATGGAACTGCTGGAGAGAGTCCAGAAGAGGGTCATGAAGAGTCTCAGAGGGCTGCAGCAGCTCTGCTATGAGGACAGGCTGAGAGAGTTGGGGCTCTGCAGCCTAGAGAAGAGAAGGCTGCCAGGAGACCTCATAGCAACCTTCCAGTATCTGCAGGGGCCTACAGGAGGGCTGGGGAGGGACTGTTCACAAGGTCTTGTAATGACAGGACGAGGGGGAATGGGTTCAAACTGGCAGAGGGGAGATTGAAACTGGATGTTTGGAGGAAGTTCTTCACAGTGAGGGTGGTGAGACACTGGCACAGGTGCCAGGGAGGTTGTGGCTGCTCCCGCCCTGGATGTGTTCAAGGCCAGGCTGGATGAGGTCTTGAGTGACCTGTTCTAGTGGGAGGTGTCCCTGCCTATGGCACAGGGGGGTTGGAACTAGCTGAGCTTTGAGGTCTCTTCCAACCTAAACCGTTCTATGATTCTATGAAAGAGTCCAATACAGAGCCACAAAGGTGATGGAGTGGGAGATCTTCCTTACAAGTAGAGGCCGAGGGAGCTGGGGCTTGGAGATTGGAGAGGAGGAGCCTGAGGGGTGACCTCATTCATATTTATAAAGATGTGAAGGGTGAGTCTCCAGAGGACAGATCCAGGCTCTGCTCAGAGATGCCCAATGACAGGACAAGGGGCAATGGGTGCAAGCTGGAACATAGAGGCTCCATGTGAACATCCAGAAAACCTTCACTGTGAGGGTGACAAAACACTGAATGGGCTGCCCAGAGAGGCTGTGGAGTCTCCTTCTCTGGAAACATTCAAAGCACACCTGGCTACATTCCTGTGTGACCTACTTTAGGTGATGCTGCCCTGGAAGTGGGGTTGGACAGGATCTTTTGAGGTCCCTTCCAATCCCTAATGTTCTGTGATTCTGTGAACCCTTCAGGGCAGTTCCTCCACAGCTAAACCCCAGGCCTGTGCATTAGAAGAGAGACTTCCATCATCTTGCTGGAGCAGGCTAACGAGTTCATCCACCACGTGTCCTTGGCCATCTCTTGTGGTTCAGGCTGATATTGCTCATGAGCTGTCATATGATGGGGGTGCAGCTTGTAGGTGCTTTCTCCACGTGGTTGGTGTGCACACTACCTTGTCTGGCTCTACAGGCTCAGCATTCTCACTGGCATCATGGAGCATTTCCAGCACAGCCAGTTCCCTCACCTATTGGATGCCTTCCTCCGTGGTAATCCACCTTCCCAGATGCCCTGTCCTATCTTCCTTGAGGAGTTACCTACCCCTCACACCTAACAGAAGTTGTCTCCAGAGGGGCTGAGGGTTTGTATCAGCTTCCTGAAGACCTTGTCCCAACTGCTTGGCTTCCCTGCCTTCTATTTCCAAACCACTGCCTCTACTATCCCAGCACTGCAGCAGCCAAGTGACAATGGACTGGCCTGGGTGGCAGCCAAAGTCCTTTGTATGACCTCCAGCTCACCCAGGGACAAAGATCAAGAGATCATCTCTGCCTCTTCCTCTTGTTCCCATGATGGCTTGACACATTCCCTTCCTTTGCAGGAGCAGCTGCTTTCCTTCTGTACTTCTGTACAGGGGCCACTGACTCTGGCACAGGCTGGCTCTGTGTGCAGCTGCCATGCCTGTGGGTCTGGCTGTAGGCTCTGAGACCTCCTCTTGTCCCCAAGAGTGCTGAGCAGCACTGACAAGAGCTCAATAAGCAGGGGCCAGGCCCTAACACACCACAGGGATTTCTGTCTCTTGGGAATTTCCAAGCTGACAAGAGACTTTTGCCAAGCATTTCACCAGCTTGTCAGGATTTACAGGCTAACTATGATATAGCAGCCAGCACAGAAACCTGCTGGGATGAGTCCCACAACTGGAGTGCTGCAGTCAAAAGCTACCAACTCTTCAGAAGAGACAGGCAAGGTAAAAGAGGTGGTGGAGTTGCTCTCTGTATTAGGGAAGCATACAAAACCCACAAAGTGATGATAGGGTTGAGTCATTATGGGTGAGAATCAGGAGGACAGCAAGGGTGACATTGTGATGGGAGTGTGCTGTAGACCACCCAGTCAGGATGAAGGTGTAGACAAAGTTTTTTTTATAAGCAATTGAGAGAGGTCTCATGATTGCTACCCCTTGTTCTTGTGGGAGACTTCACCTTTCCAGATGTCTGCTGGGAACACAGTACAGCAGGGAGAGAACAGTCCTGGAGATTCCTGGAGTGTGTGCAGGAGAACTTCCTGACACAACTGGTGAGAGAGCCCACCAGGGCAAGTGCCCTCCTGGATCTGCTTCTTGTGAACATAGAAGAACTAGTGGGGGAAGTAAAGGTTGGAGAACATCTGGGGCTCAGCACTCAGGAGATGATTGAGTTCTCTATTCTTGGAGAAACAAGGAGAGGGGTTAGTGAAATGGCCACCTTGGGCTTCCAGAGGGCAAAGTTTGGCCTGTTTAGGAGGCTGATGGACAAAGTCCTTTGGGAAGCTACCTTGAAATATTTAGGAGTTCAAGAGGGTTGGACTCACATCAAGAGGGAAGTCTCAGAGGCACAGGAGCAGGCTGTGCCTGTGTGTCAAAAGACAAGTTGGCAGGGAAGGTGTCCAGCCTGGCTAAAACGGGACCTTTGTCTGCACCTCAGGAACGAAAGGGGAGTCTGTGGCCTTTGGCAGAGGGGGGGATGTCTCTCATGAGGACTACAAAGATGTAGCAAAACTATGTAGGGAGAAAATTAGGAGAGCCAAAGCACAACTAGAGCTTAACCTAGCTACAGCTGCTAAGGATAATAAACAATGTTCCTGTGAATTCATTAAAAGCAAAAGGAGGACCAGAGAAAATCTCCGTCTCCTATTGAATGCAGAGGCAAACCTGGTGAGCAAGGATGAGGAGAAGGCTGAGGTGCTCAGTGCCTACTTTGCCTTGGTCTTTAGTGCTGGATCCAGCAGTGCCCTGGGCACCACCCTCAGAATCTGGGAGGGAAACTGGATCGAGGACATCACAATAAATGAGGACATTCACCTGCTGCACCACTGAGACCTACACAAGTCTGAGAGGCAGGATGGGCTGCACCCAAGGGTGCTGAGGGAGCTGGCAGATGTGCTCACCAAGCCACTGTCCATTATTTACCAGAAGCCCAGGTGCCAATGGACTGCAAGGTTGCAAATGTAAGGCAAGAAAGGCAGATCCAAGAAACTATAGACCTGTCAGTCTGGTCTCAGTACCAGGGAAAGTCATGGAGCAGGGCATCTCACATGCCATCATACATCATATAGACAACAAGCAGGGAATCAGGCCAAGTCAGCATGGATTTACAAGGGGCAGGTCCTTCCTGACCAACCTGATCTCCTTCTGTGACAAGATCACCTGGCTACTGGATGAGGGAAAGGCTGTTGATGTTCTGTTCCTTGACCTTCTAAAAGCCTTTGATACTGTTCCCCACAGAATTCTTATAGACAAGGTGGCTCCTCCTGGCTTGGCTGAGCACACTCTCTCCTGGCTGGATAAAGCACTGGCTGGACAGGAGGGCCCAGAGAGTGGTGATCACTGGGGCTAAATCCAGTTGGTGGTCAGGCACTGGTGGTGTTCCTCAGGGATCTGTGTTGGGACCACTTTAACATCTTTATTGACGACCTTGACTCAGACATAGAGAGTGTCAGCAGTAAGTTTGCAGATGACACCAAGTTAGGTGGCAGTGTTGATTTGAATGAGGGTAGAAAGACTCTTCAGAGGGACTTGGATAGGCTTAGACCAATGGGCCAGCATGAATGGGATTACTTTCAAGGCCAAATGCCAGGTCCTGCACTTGGGGCACAACAACTCCAAGCAACACTACAGGCTTGGGGCAGTGTGGCTGGAGAGCTGCTGGCAGAAAGGGACCTGGGGGTTGTAAGAGACAGGAGCTGAACATGAGCCTGCAGTGTGCCCAGGTGTGCTGGTTTGAACTAATTGGAGGATTTGAGTGAGAAATTAGACTATTGGCTAAGAGAGGTAAACAGAGTATGGCATTCCAGCAGAGTTTTACTGAGAAAGAAAAAATTGTTTTTAAAGTGCTGTTCCCAAAACACAGATAGCAGAAGGCTTCTGACTGCTCTGGGCTGCAGCTGCTCCTCTTGCATGGTCTCCTCTGTCTCTCTGCCTTGGTATCTAATTCAGAGTAAAACTACTAACTTCCTTCTACTACTAATCCTCCTGGCCGATCTACTTCAGCTTATCTGCAGCATCAACAGGTGGTGAGATAAGACTGGGGAAGGGGGGAAAGGTGGTAGGGGGTGGCTGGTTACCCCTCTTGGGGATTTTGGTCTCTGGAAGGGCTGTGGTGTTTCTGTATTACCTTTTCATTGTATATATCTGTAAATATCTGTTATACCTTGTAAATATTTGCTTGTATATTGTGCATTGCTGTAAATATAAAGCTTCATTTATTACTTCCAGTGTTTTTGAGTGCTAGCTGGGTTTTATAAAGGGTGGGGGGGCAGGGAACTGCTAAACCCCTACACCAGGCACTGAGTGTGAGCCTGCAGTGTGCCCAGGACAGCTGAGTGTGAGCCTGCAGTGTGCCCAGGCAGCTGAATGTGAGCCAGCAGTGTGCCCAGGCAGCTGAATGTGAGCCAGCAGTGTGCCCAGGCAGTCAAGAAGGCCTAAATGGCATCTTGGCTTGTACCAAAAATGCTGTGGCCAGCAGGAGCAGGGAGATGATTGTCCCCTTGTGCTCAGCTCTGGTGAGGCCACACCTTCAGTGTTGTGTTCAGTGTTGGGCACTGCAGTAGGAGATGTCGAGGTGCTGGAGCAGGTCCAGAGGAGGGCAACAAAGCTGGGGAAGGGCCTAGAGAATAGATCTTATGAGGAGAGACTGAGGAAGCTGGGGATGGGTAGTGTGAAACAGAGGAGGCTGAGGGGAGGCCTCACTGCTGTCTACAACTACCTGAAGGGACATTTTGGAGAAGCTGCTGCTGGGCTCTGCTCACAGGTAGAACAAGGGGAAATGGCCTCAAGCTGAGACTGGGTGAGTTTAGATTGGACATTAGGAAAAAGTTTTTCTTGAAGAGTGGACAGGCACTGGAAGGAGCTGCCCAGGGAGGTGGTTGAGTCAGCACCCCTGGATGTGTTCCAGGGTGGTTTGGATGTGGTGCTTAGGGATGTGGTTTAAGGTGAATCTTGTAGAGCAGGGTTCTAGGTTGGACTTGGTGACCCTGAAGGGCCTTTCCAACCTGGATGTTTCTGTGATTTTGCACTTGCTCAGGGCTGAGAATCCAAAGCACCAGAGGGGACCACTGCCCTAGGCTCTTGCCCAGGCCCTCCCCCACACCCTGTCACTTGTCATGACCCAGCCCAGAGCAGCTCACCAGGTGGTATTCTTGGGAAAGATTTGCATGACTGTGGGCAAGACCAGGCACACATTTAGGAGACTCGACAAGAGGAGCAGGCTGGTGTTGATGCCCCAAAGAACATTGTGGTGGTTTAAGCAGTTCCCTGCCCCCCACCTTTTGATATAAATCCCGGCCAGGACCCAGAACACTGGAAGTTGATAAATGAAGCTTTATATTTACAGCAATGCACAATATCCAAACAGATATTTACAAGGTATAACAGATATTTACAGATATATACAGTGAAAAGGTAACACAGAAACACCACAGCCCCTCCCAGAAACCAAAATCCCCAAGAGGGGTAACCAACCACCCCCTACCACCTTTCCCCCCTTCCTCCATCTTATCTCACCACCTGTTGATGCTGCAGATAGGCTGTGGTAGATTGGCATGGGGGGGTTAGTAGCAGGAAAGTGGTTAGTAGAATTACTGAGAATTAGATACCAAGGCAGAGAGACAAAGGAGAGCATGCAAAGAGCAGCCACAGCCAGAGCAGTCAGAAACTGTCTCATATCTCATGTTTTGGGTACAATACTTAAAAACAATTTTTTTTTTCTCAGTAAGACTTTCGGCTGAAGTGCCATCCTGTGTTTTTCTCTCTCAGCCAATAGCCTAATTTCTCTCTCAAATTCTCCAATTAGCTGAAACCAGCACAAACATGAACAAGAGCTCTCCTCAGTTCCATCCATCAGCTGGGTGGGATCACTGATAAAATATGGCACAGCACATGAAAATCAGCTCCACTGAGTGACCAGTGGAATAATCCAATCACAACGTCCAGACAAGTCAGTACCCAGAGACACCACAGACTCCAGCCTGAGGTGACAAACAGCCCCACAGGAGACACCACACAGCACAAACACATCAGATCTGATGTGGTGTAACCAGAAAAGACAAAGCAGGGAATGTCTTCCCATGCAGGGGAACAAACTAAAGCAAATACCAAGGGGAGCAAATTGACTGCAACAAAACTGAGTTCTCTCCTTACCTCAACTTGAGCTTGAGCCCAACAGTGGGAGCTATGTGGACTGCCCTGGTTTTGGCTTAGCTGGCACTGAGCCCTGGCACTTGGCTCACCATGGATGGGCTCTGCCTCACCTCTCCTGGTCCTTCCCCTGTGCATGGGGCCAAGGAGGAAAAGGACTCGTGAAGGAGAGCTGAGCAGTTGTGACAAGGGTGATTTACTGTGTCAGATCACACAAAATCCTCAGACATCAGAGTAGCAGCAGGGAACAGAAAAAACATGAGCCTCACACACCTCTGAACCACAGCATGAAAGGGCCTCACTCCTGCTCTGCCATCCCTGGGCCCCTTGGCCATCTGCTGGACCCCCCCACAGAAGCTGAGGACCACTCCTGCAGTAGAGGAGGGAAGGCAGGAGCCCTGCCAGGGCCTGGGCTGTGCTGCCCCAGCTGCCTGCTTCAGGGCTCTTGGGGACACCAAGGACTGCAGCTGTGCTCCACAGGTCTGTGCTGGCCCCAGAAGTGCCTTTAGTGTGGAGTTCCTGTAATAAACTCATTGCAGAAGGCAGGAGGAGTGGTGGTGATGGGGGAGAGGGATCAGCAGGGGCTGTGGCACACAGCTCCCAGCCCTGGCACAAGGCTACAGGCAGGGGGTTGGAGCAGGAAGGACCAAGAGCCTGTCCCTGCCTGCTGGGGAGCAGGAAGGCTGCAGCCTGATGCTGCCCCCACAGCTGAGCCCCTCCAGCTCCAGAGGAAGGAGCTACAAGTGCCAGAGGGGCAGTGACCATGGCAGACCCTGGCCTGCCTCTGCTCCTGCCTACCTGAGGGCAAAGAGGCCCCAGGGCTGCTCCACAGCCTCTTCCCTGCTCTTCTCTCCAGACTCTGCCAAGGTGCAGCCAGGGTTAGCCTCCTGCAGTGTCACTGCCCTGTGCAGGGGCCAATGCCACCCTCAGCAAGCCAGGGGAGCCCAGCAGCAGGCCCTTGCCCACCCCAGCAGGATCCTGCCCCTGGAATCCCATGGGCAGGCTTAGTGCCTGCAGAGGGCCATGGCATCCAGCAGAGGCACAGCATCCCCATGGCCATGGCATCCAGCAGAGGCACAGCATCCCCAGGGCCATGGCATCCAGCAGGGGCACAGCATCCCCAGGGCCATGGCATCCAGCACAGGCACTAGCCCCACCCTGCCCCCTCAGCCTGTCCCATCTCCAGCACACAACAGTTCTGGGCTGCCACCAGTGCCAGCCTCAGGGCCCAGTGCCAGGGCTGCAGCTGGCACTGCCTGCTCTGCCAGGGGCACTCTGCCCAGCTGCACAACTCAGCTCTGGAGGCAGCCTGGAGGATTCCCCAGGCACCTGCTGCTGGGGCTCTGGCAGGGTGGCAGCACTGGGCTGGGCTGTGGGCATGGCTCTGGCCTCAGGCTCCTGTCCCCTCCCTCCCCTGCCAGGCTGGGGGCAGGTCCTGAGGGGCTGTGAGCAGCACAGACAAGGCTCAAGCAGTGACTCTGCAGACCCAGGCTCAGCTTTTATTGTGCCCAGGGGGCAAGCAGCAGCTCCTGCCCCAGGAACAAGCTGCCAACAGGCTCCTCCCAGCCAGCAGATCCCAGACTGCTCCAGGGAAGCTGCCCAGGGCTAATTCTCCTCTTTTCAGGGAAGTGTCTGCTCTGGATCCACTCTGAAGTTTCCCAAGTATCTTCAAGTCTCTTTTCTTCTCCTCTTTATGCTTCTGGGATCCTGTGCAGCAGCCCCGGACTTCTCCAGGGAAGCTGCCCAAGGCACATTGGAGTCTCCTTATAGGCATCTTCAGGTGTCCTTTATCCTTCCCCAACATGAGTTTGCCCTTTAGCAGGGCAGTGTCTCCTCTGGATCCACTCTGAAATTCTCCCAAGCATCTTCAAGTCTCTTTTCTTCTCCTCTTTCTGCTCCTGAGGTGCTGGGCAGCAGCCCCAGACTCCTCCAGGGAAGCTGCCCAAGCTGATCCATCACTGCCACAGATGACTCCTCAGGGATTCATTCCAGACTCCTCCCAGGCATCTTCAGCTCTCCTTTATCCTCCTCTTTCTGTTCCTCAGATCCTGTGCAGCAGCCCCAGACTCCTCCAGGGAAGCTGTCCAGGATGATCCTTCCCTTTTGCAGGGCAGAGTCCCCTCCAGGATACATTTCAGGCTCCTCACAGCCATCTTCAGCACTTCTTTTGCCTCCCTCTTTAGGGTTTGAAGATCCCAGGGAGCAGCCCCAGACTCCTCCAGGGAAGCTGCCCAAGGCACATTGGAGTCTCCTCACAGGCATCTTCAGGTGTCCTTTAT